>DWEJ01001167.1:0-13736 GCA_018245835.1 Mysoria sejanus stolli
ATCCATTTTTTCTTTCCACCCTTTTACCGTTCCACTGTTGGAACATGGGTCTCCTCTCATAATGGGTGGGTTTAGGCCACATTCGGCCACGCTGGCCGAGTGGGAGTTGGCAGACTTCACACACCTTACAGAACTATTTATACAATACAATTTACAATAAAATTTATACATCCATTTACTTATATCTAAAACCACATGTAGTTAATGGAAATATTATTGGTGTTTGATAACTTAAAATTCTGAGTAGTGGCACGGAGTGTCTCTTTATGCCCGGTATATGCCAACAGATTCTCACCCTATTCCATGGTGAGGCGTATGTATAACGTAATAGGTGAATCGTGGAAGTACACTCCAAAACAAAGGCATAATACAATAACTCGTATTATGTTACGGTATATTAATAATTGGGAATAATTGGCAAGTTTCAATAACTAATAAGGTAAGAACAGTTCCATTGTAACTATACAATATTATAGCAACTATACAATTTTAACATTTTTGAATCAAAAAATGAAGCACTTTCATTTATAATTTACGATTCATACTTCAGTAACTCTTAAGTGAGCCATTTATAAACATCCGTTTTTAAAGCTCACTAGGCATAAATGAATAAATTTGATGTATATTTTCATGGCCCTAAACCAATAGATTTGTCGTTTGTGACCGTATCAATCAGCCAGCCAGTTTCATCTTTCATTTTATATTCCTTTAACAAGACGTGTTGACATTCACGAAACAGACAAAACCAATGTCGTTATTTGTGAAATCCACGAGATCCTGAAAAAAACCCGTATAATACTTTTGCTATCGCCGTAAAAGATAGCAAATCCTTCAAAGACCGTACGTAACGTTACCCAAATCCGCACCCCGTAAAATCTACGGAGGGAATTTTTCTCCATGATCTCGTCTGAACCAGATTGATTCAGTTATAACTTGATACTGACAGAAAGCTCAGTGAGAAAAGTTCTATTACGACCGCGAATATTTCTATTTTGAGAATAAGACTGCGATATAGTTAAATTTGAGCTATTTAAAATATTAAAACAAATTAAATGTTCCCAGCAAGAGTTATAGTGAAGAGAGTTATGAACACCTCAGAAGCACCTCAAATCTGTAAGAATAGCACATTTAACACTTCAGTGCACTCTGCCTACCTTGTAAGAATTTGGACGTGATAATATGATAAAATTGTTATCACAGAAGGATAGTTGTAAAATATAAAATATAATTTGTCAAGACGAGGACTTCAAGTATTACGTCACGTATGTTCAAAGATTTTAAGCTCCGATTCCATACGACGATAGCGGGTTAAACCGGTTAACGTCAGTTTTATCCAGATAAAGGTGGCAGGCGATCTCTCGACTCTCGCCCTCATTATGGGTTTTAGCAAATTAAGTGGTGCTTTCCCCCTCTAATTTAACGCTTTCTTGAGTAAACTTTGTACCCGGAGGGATTAATGTATCGTTAGGTATACACGTGAATAATTGGGGTTACGCAACATGAGAAATTACCGACGTCCGGTGTTCTGGACTTCGGATATACTGGTATACGGATGCATACGAAAACGTAAATTTACAAATATACGTTGATGATTTTGCAATAAATACAATAAATAAGCCTCGTTGTTTCAAATTCTTTTGTGACAGATTTCAGAAAATTGATGTTTTAAAAGAATTATAATGTATTATACTATAAAAAATCTTCGTACAGCTTTTAAAAACATAGCGCGCATTGAGGAGTACGGATATTTGGCGCAGTCAAAGTTTATATCAAGAATGGCTGCTAATTTTTAAATTTATGTGTTATGTACCCCATGAAATAAAAGAAGATATTGGTTGATTTCGATGTTTTTCCATATTATTGGACAAACAATGGACAACAAATGGACATTTTTAGAGGTATATTTTTTCGAGTAAAAAACACAAACAAGTTTGGTATCAGATGAATTTTAAATCGATATTTTTTTACTTCCTATCATTCCTATTTTATATGTAGTTGATAGTTAAATATTATTTTATATTTGTATAAAATTCTGAATATATGTATATCAAATAAGAATAGTCTGGTTTATGTACAGCGTATGTGCATAGATTAATCAAGATACGCAGTCTGAAACAGCTCATAGCAAAAGCATGTAATTTAGATGCTAGGAGTCAGTCAGGTTAGAGAGTTATTGAGTATTTTAAAGTTCAAGCCAAACTTACGCTTTGAAATCCCTGCGGTTCCCAATACAACATTGCCAATACAGACGAAAGGTAACTTTGAACTTTTGACGCCCGAGCTCATTCGCGTCGGTGAAGTTTACAGCCGTTTTTATTCCGGTGTACTGAACGATGCCAGCTCGTAACAAAGCTTTTCCACAAATGATGCTTTTAGTGGTAGTATAACTTATTTTAACTTGAAATCGTATAAATAAAACATTGCTTTACAAGAGATGGCTATCAAGGGTTTTAATAACCCTGTGTTGGCTACTCACTTAACGTTTATAATATGAATCAGTATTCTGAACATGTGAGTACATTCAATTGATTTACTATGGAAAAATGGTCTTCTCTCAGAATGAGAGAGTAAAGGCCATTCCTTACCACGCAAGTGCAGGTTGACAGACTTTACACGCCTTTGTAGAGAATAATTTGTTTTAATATTTTTTTTATATTGTTATTTTTACTTATGTATTATGGATTGGTTGTATCGATTGCAAATACAAAAGCCGAACGAGAGGACCTGGTTTACATTCCGAGTCAGGATCTATTGGATTTTTCTAATTTATACTTTCTAATAGTGGCTCGGAGTTTGGATTTTCCTACCTTTTCGGAGATTAAAGGCGTGACGTTACGTTTTCATTGTTTTAAAATGTCACAGTAATAAACTATAACTGACTACATGGAACACTTATCGCCTCTATCCAAAATAAGCTTGATACTGATTTCGTTTTCGATATGTTTTGTTAACAGTTATGTAGCTCGTACACTTTTCAATGAAAGTATTATAAGTAAATGAAAGAAATAAAGCAAATTATCCTTTATTGCTTAAGATATTCAGCTCAGCGTTGCTAGGTAGAGTAATATTCTGGAAGATACTATACTATATGTAATCGTAGGCAGTTGGGCTTGTCTAGTATGTCTAGACATGGTAACTCATTGTTAATACCCACTTAAGTTGTAACTTTGTGAATGGACGACCAAGAAAAACTATGGAGTAGATTCGAACCATAACAGACGCTGAAACGAAAAGGTGTATTAACCTAACAATATTTTGCCTATGCCGAATCTATGCCTTTTTGTTAAATGCCACTATTAAATTACCGATCAACACATTCAATTTTAAATATAGAACGTTATGAATACTCAAATGAAGACATTACTGTGTTACAATATTTTATACTCCTACTTTTGGTAGCCGTTAAGCTTCCAATGTGCTTTTAATACTCAGAGAAACTATGTGTCTGTATATTTTCGAACATCATCATCATCATGAGTCTGTCAAATTCATCACTACACATAGGCCTCTCCTCAGGTGTATTAAATTTTTATTTTCAAATATACATTGCATTAACTTTATCAAGTATTACTTTCCAAAAATTCTTACTTACATATACGACTATGTACTACCTACTACAGCACACATAACTTATTAAGGCTCTAAGCATTATACACTGTATTAATTGATTGTTGGGAAGCAGAGCTTTGTTCAATATTGTTTTGTATGCATTGACTTTTAGCTGATTAACTTACAAACGTAATATAACGCTTGTAATACTCGAAGAAGCAGACAGAGGAGGGAATTACACGTTTTACCAGCCTCATCAGTTACTTTTAAGTCCTACAATGGAATAGGGAGGGAGCCATGCACAGGACACAAAGCCAGACTGAGCCACTACTGGCTGAAACTGAAAACTGAAAACTCTAAGATAGAGAAGTTTAACACAACGACTTTTCGCAAGTATAATAACAGTTAATAAAACTTATTTTTATTTATGCGCAAATAGCTGATCAATAGCGTCTATAGCCGTGCTCAGGTCACGTGTGCTCACAGCGTGGATATGTCAGTATGGCTCCTCACTGCATAAAGATATCAACTGGGAATGTTTACATGTTTTCGAAATTCATAACCGTACCAAATTTGACAAGGACATAAACGCCGTATTCATGTGTACATAATTAATGGGTAGTTTTAAAATGTCACATGCACACAAAACGAGTTTTATATATCTTGGTATTTAAGTACATAGCCTCATACATTTCACCGATATATGTGAACTTTCAATAAATTTTATATCATAAGAATATTCTTAAATACTTTCTAAATTTTATACGCTTGGTTAATATTTACTCTATGCTTTAAAGTGATCAAGAAAAAGTGTAGCGAAGTACTAGTATATTGGTACAATTATAATAAAGTAAATGTAAATGCGTCATGTGTGATGCAAAGTTTTTGATAACGACGCAAGTTTTTGACTGTATACCACAAAGGACATTTTTGCCTAATGAGCACGAAAGAATCTCTTTGAGTATATTTTTCTTAAATAATAAAATTAACATTTAATGTTTTTACATAATACATATTAGTATATAATTATCATTTTTTGCTGGAACATGGGTCTACTCTTAGAATGGGTCTGCTCTTAATTATCATTAGCATGTATTAAATAATTTTCTTTAAACAATCATAGAAATTACTACTTAACACAAATTGTGAAGCGGACCCAAATACCCCTTTATCATGGTTCTCGACGCCAATTTATGGCTATTGTTTTCCGATGGTCGCAGCGTTATGGTCTGAACGGGAATAACGATTTATAAATTTTGGTTAGAGACAATATAAAAGTTAAAAACTCGTTTATTTTGTAGACTTCCAGATTTCCAATGGTGGGTATAAAGTTTCAAATAATAAGAAAATTACCAAATTTCCTTACCTACAGTAAGGAAATTTGATAATTTATTTAATAAACCGCTGGTAAACTCGATGCGTTTGTAGATTGCTAGCGGTTTGTAGAGTTAAGCAACGCTGGACGCTTTCAGATAGGTCAACTTTTAGATGGCTGACCATTACTAGTATATTTTCAAAAGCTGTATGAATCAAGGTCAGTGGAGTATGAATCAGGCTTCACAGAATTGAAGGCTTCACAGAATTACGATATTGAATTTTCTCAAACGGGAGACCCACGACCACCAGTGGGACGACAACACAGTTGATGATGATGACATATAATACAAAAATCCAAGAATTTGATATCACGATAAAATACTACCTTTAACGCTACCTTTAACGCAATTTTATGGCTATGGTTTTCCGATAGAGATCCTGTATGTAGTCCGAATGTAGAGTCCTCGAGCATTTAAGGCATTTATTGCAAATAGTAAATATAAAACAACAAAAGGATTCATATTTTTATGTAAAGTTCAAAACATTTTTACAAAATACTGAACGTCGTTCATTGCGTCACGTGTAGTAATATTAAACTTTTCATGCAGTACCTACATACATGCCTATATGATATAACAATCACCATGTTAGTCTATCACGTGTGAAATTCCAGGTTCGATTCCATCTGAACTACTAAGTACTGGATTATCGTATGATAAATGGACACTGAAATATCTGAACAATGAGTCTGAAAATATTCTAGTAGTCTGCTTGTTTGTGTATGTACCAGTCTTTGTGTCTATATTCATACAACACACGACATCAATATGAGACAGTTTTTGTTGGTAGATGTGTTATTATTTACCGTATAAAATTATTTTCTTATAATATAAGCAAAAAAACATGTCGCAGTAGAATACTCTGGTGTTTCCTTATTTATCGAACCGAACATTATTTACCGAACATTATATTGGTAACAAATCGGGCGATTTAAAAGATTTCATAGTAGAAAACTGTATTCGTTACTAAAGCAGACTGTATTTCAGCTATATCGGGACATAATAAAAACGAAGAACGTAATACTTTAGTACTATGGTCCCAAAGGTGTCCGGGCGCACTTTGCTTCGCCGCCGGGCGACTGCCAAATAGCCAATGTTTACGATTAAAGTACAAAAATGTTGCAAAGGCGGATATTACAGTATTATCGTATGGAATATTGAGACTCGATCTACATACCCTTAGCAGCAGATTGGCTTATCGTTTGTTGGAAAAGGACAAATAATATTTTAAACGTGTAATGAGCGCTTGTGACAATGGACATACGTTTTTAAAATAGTAACCAAATATCTATGGATGAGGTTTATTTGTACGATGATAGTAGAAACAATAAAATTGCTCTTAATTTGTAAAAATGTCATATATATAATATAAACATTATTATTATATCCTACGCTGGAAGTAATGTAAGTGTAGAAAGGTACAAAATGCTTAAGAATAGAATATGTAGTTATCTAATCTCAGATACATTACAATACAATACATAATTATCAAGTTATTGTTCTACTGGTAGAATGAAAACTGTTTGTTATAGGTCTTATATTCTATGAATATTGCGATTTCAAATTGTTATATACGTTAAAACTTTCAGGTTTCTCTACATGATTGTCTACGAATGCAGTGACTATAATAAATCTATTTTCTAGCGAAAACCATAAATTCGCAATCAAACAATAGGATTTATGGCTGTATCAGATTTGTTTTACTAGAAGAGGTTTCTTGCTCAATAAAATAATATTAAAAAACTTATTTTACCGTATGAGCACCTACTCATCTACTTATAGGATTAAAATCTGTACCGACTTAATATGTTTTTTTTCCAGTTAGTTAGACTAGTTTCAGACCTCCAGAGATAAGTCCTCCTTCATGTCTTCCTGGATTTTACTTATATTAGTAGCCAAAGTTCACTCAGTATATGTACTTCAATATGTGTTAAGTGACCAAATTTTGAATTATCACCAATACGCAACTGTATGATTCGACATAAAACTAATACATAAAACTCAAACAGAGTGCTCTCAAAATTCAAAGTTATTTATTTAAAAGGATATCCAGAATTAAAGCTTTGAAAATGTTGTTATCTACAGAAAAACGTAACGTTATTTCTCGCCTGTAATCTCCAAATAGGTAGGCAGAGGAATGCAGAATACTCCCACGTTTCACCAGTTACGTTTACGTCCTTCTATGGAATAGGTGGTGAGTCTATTACCATGCACCAGGCACATATTCAGACTCCGAACCACTATTAGAAAATAAATTACATAGAAATAACTAGATAATTTTGTACCGTTTGACCCGGAAATCTAACCCAGAATCTCCCGATCACGAGCCAACACGACCAACGAGGCAGTTATCTACACATTTCTCACCAAAAACACCTTGGCCAATTTTCTTTTATAATTCCACTTTTAGATACAATGGTAGCTCAGAATGTAAAGGCTTAAAGCCGTAGTCTGCACGTTTGCCAAATTTGACTTGGCAAACCTCGCACGCCTTGTAAAACATTATCGGGAACTCCAGGATATGCAGCTTGTCTCATAATATATTAATTCACTGTTGCAGACAGTGACATTTAATCGGAAAACGCTCATATTTCTTTTTAAATAAAAGATTGCTACTTCTTCAATTTCAATCAATCTTCAAATTTCAATCTTCAAAAATCGACTTCAATCCAGGACCCCGGGGAGGGAGTAAAATAATAATTGTGAGGCACTAAAATTCAAATTCAAATTCAAATTCAAATTCAAAGCGGGTATCTTTGTTTGTTACACGCAACGCCCACCACCGAAATTTTAATGAAAAAAAATTCTAAATCAATCTGCAGTCTCACTTTCAATCACACTTCCCTCGAAACGAACGAGATAAATCATTCGAAAAAACGTTGCTCAGATCAGAGGGTGTGCTTCATTCCATTTCTCAACTGCGTTTGGGCCAATGAAATTATTCGTTACTATAATTTCGGCTTTGATGAGAAGATTTTTTTGCGTTCGATATCACATTGCGGCTTGCTCGTCGCGTCGCTCCCGTGCGGCTATGGTGTGAATTATTCGAAATAAGAAAACATAAAGAATAGTCCAAGTAAATTAACTTCACTTCAACTTTTCGAAATCTAGTCTAGACAAATTTTAAATATTCTCCAATATATAATACAAATTTAACTTTCATAAGCTGGCTTTTAATAAAATTTGCCTCGAAATGGATCAATGATATTTTCACTTATACAAACGCAACATCACACCTGTAATCCCCGCAGAGGTAGGCTGAACGTAATACACTCCCTTGTTTTACCAGTTACGTTTCCGTCCCATCATGGAATAGGTGGGGAGCCTATTGCCATACACTGGGCTCAAATCTACGCTCCGAGTCACTACAACAAATTTCACACTAGAAAAACCGAATAATACCCGACCCGGAGATAGAAGTCAGAACCTCTTATTCAACAGTCGTGGTTCCAACCAGTCGTCAACTTTTTCACTTACTTAATATAAAAGATCCATAACATATTTATTGATCTTATTAAATATTTAAAATCTTGCTAAATGATACAGTAAGCCGGATGGAACGTGAGCCGCAAACGCACGACGCATCGGAACTTCTCAATTATGTCGTCGGAAGCGATCGTAATTTGAAAGCGAAGACAAAGAATTTTCGTGCGAATTTTCACAAAAATCAATCCTTATGTATGCTAATATTACCCGTATGTGGTAATCAAAAACGGTTCGATCTGAAGAACAAGGGTAATGAAGAAACAATACTTTTATTCTCACACATTATTTTTAGAGAGAAAAATAAAACGTAATATCACGCCTGTAAACTTCAAGAGGTAGCCATATGAGTGTATCGCACTCCCTCGTTAATATAGAATGTAATTCATATTTTATACACATTCCTTATTCTCATATGAACGGGTAGAAATCCTTCTGGGGATATGAGGCATTTTAATTAAGTACCCTTACCTAGCGCGACCTTTTGTGGCTAATATTAATGAGGTCTATCCTACTTTGAGGAATATGTTTTATAAATGGCACTGATTGAAGTTTACCTAATAGATTTATGTCCGTGTAAATAAAGTCTGTGCCATTTGGCATAGTTAAAGTTTATATAAGTTACTACAAAAAAACATGTTTTATGTTAGATGTACAAACACAATAAGTTCAATAAAATAGAATAAGAATTATCGTAAAAACTATTAATTTCAGACACAATAGCTTACGGTCAAAGAGTAAATACTTATGGAGGTTATACTCTTTGTCATGCAAATTAAGCAAAAATTAAAGCTTTTAAACGTAGACTTTAATTAATTAGTTTCGAATTTCGACCTTCGATCGACCACTATTAAACTCGTACATAAAGTAATGAAAATATGAATTGGGTATAATTTTCATTAATAACAGTTATAATCATTTTTTTGTTTTTACGTTACGTAATTCATCTAAAGTTTAGGTACTAACAAACAAATATGGCAGCTCTGTGTATTTCGTGGGATAAATACTAGTTGATCAATTTAACAGAATTTGCATAAGAACCGCGCCGATTAGAGCATTCGCCGTTTACGGAAACCGTATTATGCAAATTTAACCGCGATATTACATCCAATCGCTGCTCGATAAATTAATTTAATTTCTGATTTATAACGACATACAAGGACAAAGACTTAGGCAGTAAGATCAAATTGAGAATATATTTCAGTTAGATTATAGTATTTCGATCATGAAAGTACGAGTATAATAATACGTTATTGGGGTAGATCTTTGTCATCCATTCATTAGCCATTCTAAACTCTTAGACGCAAATACTAGTCCGCATTATTTTATAAATTATGTGCGTATTAAATACAAAATTATCACTTGCTGTAGTCTGCCACGTGTCACCAGGTACATTTAGGTGACTCCGCATTTGGTTCAGTTAAATCACTAATCTCTCTATTAGACGGATCAGAGATGTCTATGAAGTAACGAAATCCTTTTCTCTACAATTGATTTACTTGGTGTAGCTGTGATAAAAAACGTCGTGAGAAAATCTACACACCAAAAAGTTTCTTATAACATTTTCCAAAGATATTGCCGTCCTTGTTGATGCGTTGGTAAAAACTCGTAGTGAAGAACATCTTCACACACAAGAAGAATTATGACGCGTCCTAAATATCGTATAGAAACATAAGAAACATTCCGTAAAGACCCCATTAAACGGATTAAAAGCGTGCGTTTTTCTTTGAAACGTGTTTCACTTCTCATGTGATGAAAGCTCACAAAGGGTGAAGGGGACTTAGAGGGATAGCATTAGCTTAATTGACCCAATTTCAAAACGACCAAATAATTACGCAAATACATCTTGTGTGGGAGTGTTGCCAATATGTCTACCGAATCGTATGGGTCGTGATGAGGATAATGGAAGTCCGCGAGGCGACTCTGTTCACAGCCATTAATTATATTTAAAGCTCTTATAAAAATATACGATATCATATTAATTTTTCATTGGGTTAGTATTTAAAAAAAATCTTTGAGGGTTTTGTATTAAATTTATTTGTTCCATATCAGGTATACGTTTGAGAGCTGAAAATATGACTGATATTAAACAAAACTTATTTTAAACCGCGTAAAACCTCAAATAGGCATGAAGTCCTATGTGTCACCTGAACACCACAGACACGAGCACACAATTTTTGTCTGCATTATAATTGAACTGTCAAGTTTTTTAAACAGGATTTTTTTTTATCCATAATATTCCGCTAACTGCTATTACATGTTATATATTTTATTAAATCATAAGGTTTAAATTTCAAATGACTGTATTATACCTACATATGTGATCAGCCGCAGATATGCAATTATGTTGGAATTGCAATCAGTCATGTCCTAGTTCCGTGCTTAAACTTTAAAATTAAAAAAGACATGCAAGCACTGTTCCCTAGAAAAATTCTCAAGCAAGAAGATACCTGACAACCTGGTTTTCAAAGGATTGCATGAAAGGATCTTTTAAAGCGACGCACTTGCGAATGTACTTATGACGCGTTCAAGACGTTTTCCCGCGCTGTGTTTTTTCCATTTTAACAATCGAAAAACGTTTGCGTCGCCATGTTGAGAATAAATATATGTCCTTTAACTGTCTATCGCGTCTAGCTTACTGGTTATTAGTACAACAGTTGCACAACACAAACACAACGTCCGGTCAGTTCTCATTAATCACGTTGCTGTGATAATTAATAGAAAGTACATAACGTTACAAAATATACGAAATGTTAATGGATTTACGATGAAATGTTAACCTTTAAATAAACCAACGTAACATCACGTCTGGAATCCCCGAACAGGTGGGCAGAGGAGTATAGTATATTCCCACGTTTCACCAGTTAAGTTTACATTTTACAGTGGAATACGTGATGAGTGTAATGCCATACACCGGGCATAAATCTGGACTCCGAGTGACCATTACAAATTCCAAGTAAGGAAAATACAGTAGTATCCGCCCGGGATTTGAAGCCAGTGCATTTCAATCGGCAGTCGCGCTTGTAACTCAAGAAACGAAGCAGTCAAAGTTAAATTAGTCAGTATTATGTTAGTATTAAATAAGTGACTTTGATATAGGAATGAATTAAGCAAATGTGTTTGGGATAATAATAAACTCATCTATATTTTTGAGCCATGACATAATAAATTTAAAATATAAATAAATTGGACATAATTTTAAGTAAAAGGGTTTGGTACAAAAATAAATAAAGTTATTTTGATTGTACTTTATTTACATTCTGGCATCGTCTAGAAACTTCTGTAAATAGATATATTGTGTTTAAAGCCTATTGTGTTCTAAATTCTACTTACTTCACCAACAGTTCTAAAACTAAATAGGTATGTGATCTTTTTATTTTCATTTAGTATAAAAACATAATTTTCATAATGGACTTGTAACGTTGCTGATTTTTGTTTGAAAATGAAACAGTTTTCATATCACAAAAAGTTCTTTAAAATCGCTTAATTCTTTTTTTGCGTTATGTTCAATCAGAACTCAAATTTCTTTAAAATTGCTTAATTCCTTTTTTGCGATATGATCGATCAGAACACATGAATATTACAGAAACTCTTTTTGATCAACAGCAATAAGTAGGTACATACTTATATCAGTATTGTTATTTTGAAGCAGTAGGTATATCAATCACAAAATTTATCCTTGTTACTATTTTATAATCAATACATATTATATATGTTTCATTATGAACGATAAACATGAACATAAAATATTTAATGAGCAAAGTTTGGCAATTTTGTGCGCCGCGTAGCGCTGTTGGTGAAAAATTCTTAACAATTTGTCATCTTTGTGGCGAGATAATGTTCTTCTTTTCAAATTTCAGGAAAGATAATTAAAGAAAAATTAATTTGAAGTTAAAGAATGTATATCAACACCAGTTACGTAATACGAATGATTTAAAACAGTATCTTAATTGACACCAGAAATGTCGGTATATGAACGGACTAACTAAGTATTTGATATTCGAATATTCTCTGTATAGACTGAAATAAGTCTGCGTATGAGCGAGTAAGATGCTCGTTCCGTAAAAATCTATTAAACTCAAACATAAAATGCAATTGAAAAAATATTTAGTCAAGAACAGTGCAAATAAAAAGTTTTGTGCAAAAAATACCAAGGTCATTACTAACTTTTAATATTGAATGTATATATGTACGTAGCCGCGCTAAGTTAGCTACTGTTCACTTCTTCGGATTCCTCTTAATTAATTCATTAACTTCATTCCTGTCAGGATTTAAAAGTGAATAAAATGAATAAAACATTGGTCGTTCCTTTCCTTAATTGAAATTTACGTGTATTATTCATTTCAGTTAACAAACGGAATTGGAGCAGATTCGTTGATACATTTATTTAATTTAAATTCAGAACATTAATAATTGAATCTTGAGGCTATCAGCACTCAGTTAGTATTTTAAATTTAATTTTGTAGGTACCTAATTGTTGTCTATCAACCAGCATTACTATATTTACCTTACACTATTCTTTCTGAGAGGTGATTCTGAGAGTTTTTCAGAGTGATAAAAGATCATAACATCTTGTGTATAATCCACAAAAAAGTAGACAGAGGCACTCCTCTGACTGCACTTAGTAGAGTTTCACATTTAAAGCAGGTACGTTTGCTACCCGCCGTAGCATACACAGCAGAGCACAAATTTAGACCCATAAGTTAGAAATATCGTATAGTATCCGACGTGTTAATCGCTCCCAGGACCACTCGACAAACGATGCAGGCCCATGATGACATCACAAAAATACACAGTGTACATAGTAAAATAAATATTTTTCTTCATATTATAATTAGGTAGAATATAATCAGGTAGAATATAATTAGGTAGAATATAATCAGGTAGAATATAATCAGGGAGAAGATAATCAGGTAGAATAATTATGCGAATAAACTCTGTTATACAGTTTCCCACGTCTGATCGTCGGTAAACCTCTTTCTTTTGCCTACCTCCTCAGGAATCATAGGCGTGATGTTACGTATATTGCTACTGATACAACGAGATACAAATACTGCAAGGAACGGAGTGAAGCCACGATGCTGGATGTAACCTCTGCTTCTCTAAACTTACAAACGCAGCTGTGTTCTCTTAACTCAGCAGTCGCGCGAAGTGAAGCCATTACCTGAAATAAGACTAGAGTACGTATGACATTAGGAAAAACTGTCCCTAATTCCTAAATCGCGAATAATTCCAGAAATGAAAAATGCTTCGTCTAGTTGATAACTGATCGTGCATGAGCTATCGTGGTGAAAGGATTAGTCGCAACGTCCAGGGTGCGCCGGGCAG
>DWEJ01001168.1:0-13733 GCA_018245835.1 Mysoria sejanus stolli
CACCGATCCCCCATCTGAACTTTATAGTGTACCAACTTTCATACTCTTCCGTTCGCGCACCGTTTGTAAAAAGGGAGCAAAAGGTCGATGCTTCACATATTAATATATAGATACCTTAAAAGCCTCAGCGGCGCCTGGAGCGTGATTCTTGTCCGGGTGAAGCTGCAGGGCTAATTTCTTGTAGGCCTTCTTGATATCCGAATCGGTAGCATCTTTTGTTACACCTGAATAAAAGGATGACATCAATATAAAAACACACTGAATATGTGATGAGTATCATTCAATTTCTTACATTTGAGAGCTACAGAATGTTACACTGATAACCCCGAAGAGATAATTAGAGGATTTACATTTAATGATAATGATAATAATAATAATAATAAAACATTTATTCGTTATCACAATAAGGTCTTAAGAGCTAACTTAGATGTTATACAAGATGGGACCAACCCTTATATATTGAGAACCTGGTGCCCGATATAGGTGTACAACCTGAGTTACAGGTCACCAGTGCCCTCCCACAATAAGATACAATGGCATATTTATTACTGTTAAGCATGCTGCCCTATGATGGTTACAAATCAATTGATGTTTCAATTAAACAATTTTCAACTTTCAAAATATTTTTGGTGTAATTAATTTGTATGATGTATGTTAATTTAATATTTTACTTTTTTGTGTAATAAGTAATTGTTATTCAGTTGTTTCTGTTTGTAGCTGTTTCTCTACATGTTTCTGTACTATGTACATTTGATCATTAGTGTTATTAATTTTACTGCCATTTTATTTTATTTTAAACAATCTTATTTATAACTTTATCTTTAATTTCAATTAATTATATGTTGCTGTTTTATATTTTATTGTATGTTAAATCAAGTTTTAAAGTACATTGTAAGTTGTAACTTAGTGCATGCAGTTTGCACCTGTAATTAAGGTTACACTTAGCAATATATTTAACTATACTGTCTATTTTATTAAAATGGTGTTAACTTTGTTGGTGCGACTTAATAAATAAATAAATAAAATAAATAGATAAATAAAATAATATCTGATGTAAAAGTAAAAGAAATGAAAAGGATTAAAAAAATATATGAATAGGAATTGGGCAAGATTTGTGAGGTTGTGTGTGTAAATTTACCCGTAATTAAAGTTTATGTATATTTTTGTGTATGTGTGAGAGAGTGCGTGTGAGTGTGTGTGTGTGCGTGATTGTATGTTAAGGTATGTATGAGTAATCTTCTTTCTTAATATATATAAATTACGTGTCAGTGTTTGTCCGCGATGGACTCCTAAACTACTGAACCGATTTCAATGAAATTTCATAGATATGTATTGTTTGGTCCAACTTAAAAGATAGGATTAATGATAGTTTTGATAATTAATAAAAAAAATTCAACAAATTTAAGGTTTTTTATAGATAAAAGTTATTATAAGTTATCAATAGATGGCGGTGAGAATTACACACTTAACCTCAACCACGTTTTTTCGGTTAATTAGATGTTCAACAGATGGCGCCATGTTTCAATTTCTAATATATTCTTCAATTGCTGCAATTTAGTACATGGATGCAATATAACGTCGTAAACGAACACTGTGAAAGGGGTTTTTATATATAAAGATATAATAAACTGTTCGTTAATCGTTGGGCGGTACGAAGTTCGCTGGGTCAGCTAGTTGTATATGTAATCAAAGTGCCCAATGGAAGTGGCCTCGAGTCGTTCTCGTTAGTCAGCATCAACAGCAGTAGACGGCACACAGATATATGTCAAGTTTCGAGGAATCCGAGGCATCGCAGGCAAATAGGACACGCTTGTCATATAATTTCATTACCTAAAGACTATAAGAGCTGGATTATTTCTTTCAACTGTTGAATGTACTTGCACAAAATAGCATTTTTACGATTTTTAAACAACGCGCCAAATTACAAAATAAACTGAGAAGTCGGCCCCATATTAATTTAATGTTGATGTTTTGCATGTTGCATATGTTGTATATGGCATCTAAATAGGTATTTATAATGCAACTACTTCTAAATGATGTGACGAGATGCAACATTAGCCACGTCAAAACGCAAGTACAAACACGATATTTCATGCTCTTCATAACATACACCATTGGCCCTACAAGTTGCTTGCGGACTATCCACTTTTCTGTCAAAATACCCTCTAATGTTGGCAGATGTTGAGGTATATTAAGACAGGTATACATATGAATACTCTTATTTAAAATAAACGTAACATCACGCCTGTAATCCCCGAAGAGGTAGGCAAAGGAATGCAGCACACTTGCACGTTTTACCGGTTACGTTTACGTCCCACTATGGAATAGGTGTTGAGTCTATTGCCATGCATCGGGCACATATCCAGACTCCGGACTACTATTAGAAAATCTAAATTGAACTATTTTGTAGTGTACGACCCGACAACCGAACCCGGGACTAGATCGGCAATCGCACTTGTAAACAACACGACCAACGAGGCAGTCATGTGAATCAAATGATATTAAAAGTCAGGGCCGGGAACGAGGTCCGTTCATAAAGCAAATGTATCGCGTATTATCTAATTGAGCGCTATTATAATATTGGACGTAATGGGCCGCTAGGGTTGTCCAAATACAATATACGACTCACGCATATCATATATAACTTATCCCTAAAGTTTACATTATTATAAGTAAATAATTATAATATTATGCTATCCCCAATAGACATTTCCTTGCGAATCTCTGTTTAAACGAGTGATTATATATTTTTGGTACTTCCATAGATAGATGAATTTTCGAAATAGGTAATTGATATCTATATAATAATATATTTATAATCCATTTCTAAAGAGTCACTTAAGTACGTCTTTTGAAATGTATAGTTGTTTATATTTAATGCAATATAAACAACTATACATTTATTATTAACTTTTATACATTTACAATTTTCATGTAGATATAATAAATGAAATGAAATGAGCCGTGCGGCGCGCACTGCTCGCGGCGGGGACACACGTATCGACGTCTCCGGGTGGGACATTCGCATTGGCAATATACACATTGTTTAAACTAAAATTACCCATTGAGTTATATTGTCGCTTAATTTTTTATGTGACCATAAACCCGTAGTTATAAACTCCTTGTGGATGTTAACGCCTTGGAGGTCATAGAGGAGGACGCCAAGTGCCCAATACCTCTGATCTTGTTGACCTGACTTGTTTGTCCTACAAGCACTACTCTCTCTTCAAAAGTTGCCATTTTATACAAGTAGGTCAATACCTATGTGATTGTACATATCCCATGCCCAATGGCATGGGATATGTACAATCACAAATTCGGAAGATCGGGATATAATTATATATATTACACACACACATACTTCTGTAAGTATGCTTGCGCATATTTACAGAATTCTTCACGAATTCCTAGTAATTTCATTAAAATGTACCCAATAAATTAACTATTGATTTTATTATTTCATCATGAATAAGAGCGTCGTGCATCGTGCAGTTGTGCACGATTATAAATATAAAATTGTTATGGTACAGAAATACTTAAATAAAATATATGACATCACGCTGCAATTGCGAAAGAGGTAGGCAAAGGAGTGTTTTACATAATCCGTAGTGCGACGTAAACGTAGCTTGTGATACGTGGCAATATGCTCACCAGCCGGGCGCCAGGTCGGGCACGGCGGGCGCCACGCGGCGGCGCGCCGGCACGGGCCAGCCGCCGCGCGCGCGCTGCCGCGCCACCAGCCAGCGCGCCGCCGCGAAGAAGTGCGCCATGTGCTCGCTGCTCGCCACGCGCACGCGGCCCACGGCGCCCGCGCCCGCCAGCGCAACGCGCGCTATCTGCGGCCACACGGCTCTAGTGCTCCGTACTGCGACCATGTCGCCGCTACGTACAGTTAATGCGCACTCGGTGCTATCTGCTTACTCTGACATCATTATATAATAAACTACATTCCACATTTTCAATAATGACATATTTATATCCTATTAATACTATGCACGCGAAAGTTTGTGAGTATGGAGATGTTTGTTACTCTTTCACGTACTACTAAAAGGAACTTTACAATAATATAGCTCACACATCAGAATAACACATAGGCTACAATTTACAAAGATATTCTGTGAATTGTCCAAAATATCGAGTACACGTAACGTAAGTAGGATATGGCGAGCTGGCGTCCGCGTTGCGCACATCGACTCTCACTCCTAGCTCGCCTGCTCATCTTTTTTACCTAGGTATTTAATTTTTTCCCTTTCTCTGTGGAGCAACATATAAAATACTTTTCATCCTAGAATTCGTATTGATTCGGTATTTACGCCGGAAAAACTTTATAACACACCGATTTACACGCGGGAGAAGCCGCGAGAACATCTAGTTATAAATAATTTAGTAAGATACATGAGTAAGTACCTTAAATTTATTTCTGGGCGACTTCCGTTTGGGCCGATCGAGGAGCGCCCAGCCCTTCTGCATGTCTATGATAAGATCCCGAGTGAGTCTCCGCCACTTCTGCTCCACTCCTATTCCGTAATATATATGTTCCTCCTTCAAAACAAACATCATTTGAGCAATACAGTTTTAACTGCAACTACATACTACATAGGTATATTCAAAATACAGTTACACATAGTACTAGATGTGATTTATAGCGACTGCGGTTGCTCTTAGGCCACACGTCTTCTCACATCAGAAATAATATGAGAACATCAATCTATCATTATTCCCCAAGTAAAAATAGCAAATATTAAAATGGTCTAAAATTCTAGTATATTTTCCATTTTTAAATTGTGCTGTTTTGATTTCTGTTTAAACCTAACATGGATTAACAATTGTCAATCAAATAAAACGTAAATCAAACAATTTGATTATGTTATGTTCGTATTTTATACATGGAGTATTACATAGCGTTGCTGTATAAAAAATAAAAAATAAGTCAGTATTAAAGTAATGGAAAACACAATATGGGAAATAATCACCTGCGCATAGATTAACTCCATGCTCGTGACGTAATGCAAGTACACGGCCTCCTTCTTGTCTTTGTGCTGCAACACGACGGTCAGCGAGGAGTTCGGCTTCAATAGCACGTCCAAGCTCAGCACGAAGTCCTGACTGATATTCGTCTTCAGCCACACCTGGCTCGACACGTGATCGCTCGTCGAAAACCTTATAACGTTCGCTTTTAATTCAGAGTCCATTTCTCTCGTCATCGTCGCGTCCTTGCTCACTGTCCAGTTCTCCTTGTACTTGTGTCCGTCGTCTATGATCCTGACGCGCGGCTCCGGCTCTGTGATGTTCTTGCTGTAGTGTGCTAGACCGAACTGCGCTATCTGTGTCGGATAGAAGAACCCCCGCGGCTCCCACTGGGTCGACACTGGGACCCCTTCTATTCCGCTAATACATTTGACTCGGTCTCGCACTTCCACGTTGTAGTTCTCGAACGTTGTAAACGTGCCGTGTGGATCATATTTCTTTTTCGGATGATACACCTTGCTGTAGCTGTGCGACCATTCGAGCTTCTCCACGCCGCCGGTATTTGTTACCTTGCCGTAGATCTAAGAGAGAAATGCAATAAAACTCAAATGGTTACGAGCGCGTTTGTCGCTCGAGAGGTCGACGGAGTACTACTGGATTTTTCTAACAAGAATTGCTAGTTAAGATTTCTAATAGTAGCTCGGAGTCTAGATATGTGCCCAATATATGGCAATAGGCCCTATTCCATTGAGGGACGTAATTTTTGAAACGTGGGAGTGTACTACTCTTTTGCCTTACTTTACTTTTTAGAGATTATAGGCGTGAAGTTAAAAAAAATGCCGTGAATATACGTATATCAGTGTTATATTACATTATACTTAAATAAATTATTAATCAAACAACAAAATGTCTGTGTTTAAAAGACGTATGCTTTATAATCAACACTTAGCTGATGTCGATTAGAGCCGGGGAACACCCATTTCAGCAACACCAAAGTGACTGATACGGCTTAATTACTTTTGTTGCTCAGAAAAATGAACAAGGAGCGGCTCAAGAAGTTTTAATATCGAAACGATACGGTTTTTACTTTAACTAACTACCCAGAGAGCTTTAGTTACGTATATAATTGCATGACTTCCACGAATAACGCTTTAAAAAGTCATGCGTCGAGCACAATATTGAGTAGTGCCGTAATTCTGTAAGTTATAATAAAGTGTAAGCCACTGGGCGACCTTTGGGCCTCCTACTAAATGGATGAATATAATTTACGACTAAATACTGTCTGGATTGGCCTCATCCTCGCTGCGGGAGTCGTTTCAATTTGTCGTGAGTATCATGTACTTGTGAGTATCTGAATATTATATAATTATAGATACGCATTTAACCCACATGCATGTTGAGTTTACAACATTGTATTAATTAAAATGTAAAACTTAAATTTAGGGAAAGAACTTGCCATTACGCCGCTATGAAATAGTTTCAAAAACATGACGCTGCCACAAGTAGCTGCAACACAATGATGTTGACCATAACATGAAATGTAATAGGCAGTTAGGCACAACTTACTTCAAAATACTTGCGTATGAAAGAGAACGGTATGTAGACCTCGCCGGCCTCTCGCTTGCACGCCACAGAGTACTCGCCGTTGATCGAGCACTCGATGTCGTCGCTCGGCGCGCGCTCCGATATCGCGTTCGATAGTATCGAACCTACTAAGGAATTTATACACTGTGGTATTTACAGCTACTAAGTAAATATTTGTCGTCGACGTTCACATCTCACAAATCTTATTTTAAAGTAATTGATAATTATACCCATATATGAGTACGCTGCTTGCCCATAAATAAGAATGATGGGATTATTTCGAAATGTATAGAACTTATTATTTATTACATGTACCTACTACTGTAGCCTTCCTACATTGCCCGTGATGAGAAATAAATCTTGTCAAAATCTTGGCATGTGCAAACTTTGGCATGCCAAGATTTCCAGAGATAATGGAACAACTGAAATATGTCGAAATAAACACAATTCAAAGTAAAATTTGATTAAATCATGTGAACGGTCTTATGTATTTCAGGTTGTAACGTGCTAACACTAAGAGGTGTTGAATTCCATTATATTTTTAGAGTACCAAGGAATGTAGTTTCAGGAGTTCAGTTGGAGTATTAAAGTCGAATGTTTGCATGAAAGTTTTGACTTTAAAATATGACAGAAATTATGTTTATAGCGCAGCCTACTTAGGCAGGCATGAATGGCCTGGCCGGAGACGGCAGCCGCGTAGGCGGCCCCAACCCCCATGCCCAGCATGGAGATCACAAGCATACCACTCTGTGAAGCTCCATGTTCAGCAGTGAACTGATACAGCCTGATGCTGATAAAGATGGGGTGTGGTTACGACAACAGCGTGTTTGTTGTTATCATGTTCATAAGATTTGGCAAACATCCATTAGAACTTTACGTTCAATTACTCTATACAAAAAATCATCATCGAATTAAAAAATACACCGAGAGCTCAGTTTACAGACAATACCCGTTTATCTTATAGTTACTATACTAACCGACATTAACGACCCTGTTATTACAGTCTTATTCGAGATTAGTTGCAGAAATCTTTGGGCAGCAGCGGCCATATGTAACTGTTGCGTTCTCGTTTGACACTGTCTAAAGTAAAGAAAATATTTGTGTCATATACGGAGTGAAACTAACTGGGTCTCCTGGCGAGGTCGCCGCAGCGGCTCCAGTACAGCGTGAGCAGCATCACGGCGGTACAGAGCGCGGCGAGCGCCACGCGCATGTTCAGCCGGACCAGCATCATGGCGCCCGCGCGACACCGACCTCTCGCTCATAGCGCCGCCGTGCTGCGCCGCGCCGCACGCGCGCTCCTCGCGCACAGCCGCAGCATGACCTGCGCAACGGACTACTTTAGTATACGTCACTGATGTTCAATGTTATCTAATGAGTGTGAAATCTGCCAATCTCTAGGCCTGGCAATGGCCTGAACCATTCTCTTTCTGACGTAAGAGCTGTATCCAACGGTGGAACGATAAAAGGTTGAGGAGGATGTTGGCAACTAAGTGGTAAAAATTAAGATTGCGATGTGACCATTTTCAATTCTATAGTCCATCCCTAGAATCATATTCACAAAACATACATACATAAACATAGCTTAACTTCAAGTTTGAAACGCTAACTGCTATTCAAATAATGTTCAATGTTGTGCTTGTGAAATTTGTTTTAACTTTTGTTTATCATTTTTTATCTTTGTTCTATTGCTCTTGTTGACTTTCACATACATCAGTTTGTTCTTAATTCTAATCAATAATTATTACTTCTCAAACACAAATATTTAAAAAGAATTATCCATTGGTATATTATCTGTTCTGACACCATCACTATGGATAGTGATGATGTAATTCCATATAGAGTCATTCAATATCTATTTGTTATATATCCTTGAAGACTTACCTAATCTTACATTATTTACCTCTGTTTAATATTCAAATCGTATATTTATGACCTTAGAACAGGGCTTCTTAAACTATGGGTCGCATAGCAAAATTCTGGTGTCGAGAGATTTTAATGTCAAATATTTATATATAATAATGTAATTAATTTTATATTAATTTATTTTTCTTTTATATTGTATGGGGTCGTAAAGAAACTTGCAATCATAAATGGGGTCGTGAATGCCAAAATTTTAAGAAGCCCTGCCTTAGAATGTTGTATTTCAATAATTATGTGATTTAAAGTAACAAAGTGCCAAATATGATACATATAGATGACCAATATTTTACCATATTACATTTATAAATTGTTTTCATACATGTTCTTAAAATATTTGATCTTCTACAATTGAACAAAAATACATTAGTAAATAACTGTAATATGATTTAGTGTACATGCATAAATAGATCTACAAGATTCTTGATGATAGATGAGTTCTGCAATCATTCAAATCTATATTCAATCTTAAATAGAACTAAAATTAGTTGAGATGTACAAGAGAATTAAATTATTATAAAGCATCAGATTTGTGTGTATTATTCCTAACACATCTATTAAACAAAATACACTACAATATTAACGCAATTTCACGCCTAAAATCCCCAAAGCAATAGGCAGAGGAATGCATGAACACACCCTTGTTTCACCGTTACGTTTTACGTCCCACTATGGACCTCCCGATCGGCCGTCACATTTGCAACCTACACGACCAACGAGGCGCAGTCAACTACAATATTAATATATAAAAATAAGTACCACAACTGCTGCTACTAACTTCAAAACTCAACTACTGCTAACTTCAAAAGCTTGAAGTCATTGTTTAAAAAATTTGACTTTGTAGACAATGTTAAAAATAAAATGGGTCTTTACCAAGTTGTCAGTATTCAATGTCTATCATAAATTGGTTTATTATGCAATACATTTTCCATTTTCGTTTGAAATACAAACAGTTAGCCCAGCACTTAATGAAAAAATGGTGAACTTTCATAGTTATACATTTTTTCATTAAGTGCTGGTACACAGATACACAAGGAAGTTTGCATCATCTAATTTCATGAAAAATATGTGATGACTAAGTTAGAAGCTAAGTACCAGCAGAATTTGATAGATTTCATTGTAACTGAGTAAGGATATTAAAACATAATAAGGGCAAACACTTTGGGCATTTGGGCAAAAATAAGGGGAAACCTAATAAGGGCAAACTGATTCCAAACAAATAAGGGAAGAAAATCAAGTCTACCATTAAAAGGACAGATTGATGGGATAAAAAATGTAATATAGTTTGTCTGTAAAGACATTTGCCAATGAAAAGTCAGTATTAACATTTATAATTAGTAACTTTACTTGAACAATAATAAATATGTCAGGCCAACTCATATACACCTATCTCATGTCAAACTGCATAGAGTATAGTATACTGGTATACTATTAATATGAGATCAAATACTTACGGAGATGTTTATTATTAAATATAATAACACTATTTATAAAGTATAAATTAAAATATTGTTTGATATTTACATATAAGTACATGTATTAAATTTGCATAAATATAAAATATGTCACAGTTTATTATTCAGCTGCCGTTACAAGGTTGCTAGCACAAGATTTGATGTTTGAATTGAACATAATGTTGTCAACATAATTTATAGGTAAGTCTGTTCCTATATGAAATTTGATTAAAAAAATTAGGTTACATGAAGTAGCCCAATATGTTCCCTATTTGGTAATTATAAGAAAATGAAGTTTCCGGAAATTAAAGAACAATAGATATGAAGCCATTTTACATAATACTTTATAAAGTGTGAACTCCTAATTTAATGTTGCAATAACGTTTTGTTGTGACTTACATCAAATACAATAACTAGTCTGAGGAAAATAAATTAGTTAACAAAATTACAAAGGGCATTGTCCGAGATGTTTCAGAGAAGTAAGTAAGAATCAGGGCTTATAAGACCAAAATCGACGAGAACAGGTTCTGCTTAAATTGCGTGGGAGGTATAAATATTTATCTAAGTGAACGAGGTTTGAGTGCTCTCATGGGTAAAGTATATATTAAATAAATTTAATTTTATACAGCATTTTATAAAAACATTAAAATATATTCACTGAAAGACATAAAAAATAAAAATAATACACACTTCAGTCATAGTAGCTGCATTACTTTGACTGTATATCACGTAAATAATTGGTCAGCGTAACACATAAACGGCACAGTTACATTGTAAATATAGAAACACGATTATAGCGTGTACACAGGTTATTTGAAAAGAACTTTCACAAATATTTTGCTTTAAATATTTACGGTAAAAAAGTTCAAACTCGATCAACGCACTTCTACCCGTATGTAGTGCAATTTACTTTGACGTTGACAATAAGTGATACAAATGTCATTTATACGACATTCGGGCTGTCGCAGTCCTTGGTGTTGCTACATCATATGTAAACATTGACATTTAAATTTATGTACCTAGTCATTTATTTCAAATATTTTTTATATTTCTTAGTACTGCATAAATATTAGAATATTTATATAACATAATAATAAAGGATTAATTACTTAGTTATACATACACTTTCATACATATCTTCACGACAGGCCAAATATCTCTATCCTTACAGACTTGCTACGCCTCCTCCACATTCATCATTCTCCTCATACATGCATGCCGATTTCGGAGACTTCCCATCGGTCAGTATCTAGCCTATTTGATCAAGATAGGTGATAGATAGATAGATACATAAATAGTTATAATGCTAAGAACCTAGCTTGATGATATAATAATAATTATTTACATTATATTGCATTACATATAATAATAATTATAACAATTACTTTAAATTGTATAGGTTTGCTAACGAAGACTTTGTTTATTCATACTTTAAAATTGGAATTTTTTGAAGATTTATAATTGTCAGGGTTATCATTTGTCATAAATATTTACATTCTTACATTAGATATTCTATTTGATATTTTATTACAAAATGATTTCTAAATTATTAAAACCAGTTATGCAATTGCATAAGAATGTTCTGTTGACACGAAAAGTAAACTTACCGTGCACATTACTACGTAGAAGAGCAGGTGACATACTGCCACCTACCCAATACGACGTTCCCATACCGAAGAGATTGCACCTTATGTACGCCTTGAGAGAATATTGGGAGATTATACCACTGTTTTTAGCTACGTGCACAAGTTTGGCTATCATGTGTTTTTCAATTGCATGGGCTTGTAAAAACAAGGTATATTTATTATTTAGTTAATTAGACGACCGTTGCCATTATCATCGTCAGCCTCAATTGCTGAGAATACTTGGTTTCCATTCCACTATACCACTGCAGCTAAATACTGGTTGACAGATTTTTAAAGCATTAGAAAAAAATATTGAAAACTCTAAGATATGCCGATATAATACGATGCTTTCTTTAATCGTTACATAAATTATATATCATATTAAAAACACACATCTCTGGGCATTGAGATATCTGCCAGATTCTCAACGTAGAACCCCACACTTTCCGGAGTGGGAGTGTGATTAATATGCTATGCAATTCTATGTCATCAGTGTAGTAAAATAAACGTTCATGCTTTTCACATTGCTTTGTAGGTGGATGTAATGTTTTCTAGTCGTAGCCGCATGAATATTTCTCGAACTATGGACTTAAGAAACCCATCGGTCCATAAAATAATTATAATTAATCAACGCTATGAGCCCTGGCCAGAAATGCAAGACGTATTGGACAAAATGGTGATGGCGGAGAAGAGGGCGCTAGTGCGCATGCAATCATGTTCACATGCATAAAAAATTGAAATATAATGAGGATATATGTATCTTTAAATAAAATTTTTGCAATCTGTTAATAATCAAAATTATATATTTTTTCGATAGCCCGTATTTTTCTTGCTCTTGTTTAAGTACATAAGCCAACGACAGTATTATATTCTTAATTTTTAATATAACACATGTAAGGTACTTCTGAAGAAGTTAAAGAAATCAGTTAAATGTAAACTTTTGCCGCGAAGCAGCGGTAATTATGGTTTTTTTGCTACGTTTAAAACCGAAGATTGCGATAGGTAATTCAAGATTAAGAGCAGCCTAATTCCTTTTGAAAATGACATTGTCTTCAATGAATTCGTAACATTTCCTATGTTAGAGGTATTCATACATAATGTGTTATGTGTAAAGATTATTATTCAGGGACGTTAGAATCGAAATAAAATAATATAACACAACTTTTATTTCAAAACATTTATGATATAACGACACAATTCCATTTCAGTTTTTATCATAATATGTAGACATTTAAAGGAACATCCTAGGCTTATACATCTTCGGTGGTTCACCGAAACTAGAAATATCCTTTCCAAGAAGTGTTCTTACTAAAAGATTGCGCGGCGAGAATGGGTTTCTTTTATAAAACAATTTTTTGAGCATTGCGTTTCTCATTTTCGAGTCGCCTTCAGCTAACCGCTTTTGGGTTTTGTGGGAAAACTTCATAGGATCTGCAGTATTTTGCAATGCCTTTTCTTGTAGTTTCTTCCAGTCAAATATGTTCGCCGCATTTTTTACTTTCGCTGTTTGCGTCGCACTCTGCTTCTGTGATGGTTGATTTCTTTTCTGTTCAGACACTTGCATTTTGTTAGTAATTTTTTCTAATAAAGACATCTTTCTAATACTTTGCGTCCCTATGCTCTTCACTTCTATTTCTTTTAAACATACAGGAACTTGTGGCGCTATATTACCGAAGTGGGGATCATAATAATTTGCACAAGGTGATATTGACCCATGACACGGTAACGGATTATATGATCGCATTCTTTGGTCACGCAAACTTTTTCCGTTAGAATTCTTCGTTTTATTATGCACATGATTAGGTGAATAAGATGACCTGGAATGTTGACATGGTGCATGGTTGAAATATTCGTTATGGTGTATCTGATGGAAGGGATATGACGGCATAGGGGGAGGCTGGAAATATTGCTGGTCATGCACGTTATAATTGATTAGGTGCTGCTGAAATGGTGGTCTTCCCTTTGGTTTAGCAACATCAATGGTACTATCGCTTTCGCTGAGTTCTTCAATATTCTTGTTTTTATTCTTTTTGAAAAGTCCGATGGAACGTAACATGTTCGTAAATTTATTTCTCTTTTTCTGTAAAAAAAATGTAACTTCACGGCTGTAATCCCCGAAGAGGTAGGCAGAGGAATGCAGAACACTCCCACGTTTCACCAGTTACGTTTACGTCCCACTATG
>DWEJ01001169.1:0-13732 GCA_018245835.1 Mysoria sejanus stolli
TGTAAAACATGAAAAATTTTTCGAAAACGGAAACCAAAAAATCACTTCGGTGCTTGTATTCGGTGTGTGCGCAAGCCCCTTAGTTGTCGGAATAAGAGCGGAGTATTCCATTTGCGTTTGTTATTTGCACGCGCCGCCGATCGCCGTAAATACGAATTGTTCTAATCTATACCCAGTACTCGCTGGCAACGTATTGTTTTAACGTTTTCGCTAGCTTTTAACGACCCTGCTTTAACTCTACAATTGTTCTATCATTATTTTTTCATTGTTTCTCGTTGATCTGGTTTCTTGAATGTTACGATAACCATTAACAGTCTGTTTCAGATCTTTGAAAGATAACAGTCTTTCCTAACGAGTTTTTTTGTATATTCAGCCTGACAAAGAAGTAGATTGGCCACCTTATGCAAAGTCACCTTTGCCTATGGACATTCGCAAAACCCGAGAAATGGCCAATTTGTTGGCTCTTAAGTACAGTTCTCTTTGCGCTTTCTTTCCCATGTTTTGAGTAAGTTAAAACATCAGCAGACACTCTCAGATCACTGCGGGGTAATCAGCGTCATACGAATGCCACAGCATTTCATAATCTATTAATAATTGTATCATCGCTCATTACAAATGTTATTCTTTAGATAATTCAAAATTCCATGATTTGACTAAAGGTCCTAATAATAAAGGTAACGTTTTTGAAAATTTTAATTAATCAACCGATTTGTAAAGGGAGCGTTCCACCTGGAGAAGCCCCGCGGGAATTACTTACGAAACCGACCTAAGTGCGGTCTCGCCTTTGAAGTACGAGTATATCAGCGGCGGCCGTTATAATTATGTAATTTACTTTGTGTCCGCCTACACAAAGTTGTGTCGCCGGCTGTACAAAGGTACACGAGGATATTTTTGCAATGTTCCAAATTATTATTATATTTTTGGGAATTTATTCCTAAAAGTAAATCAATAGGATAATTTTTGTAATATTATGAGATCATATATTTGTTCTGTCTCTGGATGTAAAGATATATTCACATGTACGAGTATATCAGCCGTCCCCTTACAATAACACTAGCAAGCTCTCTTGCCGATCCATACTTTTAGATCAGATGGCCGACTGTGGAAAGGTCCCAGTATATATCTGAACGAAAGAGAAGAATAAGAAAAAAAGAAAAATAAGTACAAAATTAAATTCTGACCCCCTCCTTGGTCATGTTGATTGCAAGCGCGACTGCTAATCCGCAGGTCCTGGGTTCAAATCCCGGATTTTTCGTAGGAAGATTTTTTAGTAGTGACTCGGAGTCTGGATATGTGCCCGGTTTATGGTAATAGGCTTACCACCTAATCCATGCTGGGACTTTTAAAAAAATTATTATTTTTAGATACTATTAAAAGCACGAAACAATCCAAACAAACAATGTTCCATATATGTTACTTATTAATCATTTATCATCATGAAGCCATCAAAAACGAAAACACTTATTTCACCCTACAATAGAGTTAGTAAAAGAAAGTCGTTATGTTCGCTTCCGTGTGGAAGCTTCCAGAAACTTCTCTAATGGAAGTTCGATACTGAGCTTGTTAACCTTTCCACGTTCTCACACTTGTAGTGTGCACTTTGGAATGAATGATTGCTTTTCTTTACGAATCATCATTTGTTTGGAAGAGCCATGATAAATGGAATGACTGGTTTTTTTTATGCAGAGCATAATAATGACACCGTAATTATACGTCTGGTATTAGTATATAATGTTGCTAATTCCGTTGTGGGGTGGCAGAGGCACTGACTACGAAATGTTTCTATCTTCACAAACCTGACGGTGCTCTCTGCCTGCCACGTAAAGAACATAGACGTGATGATATAATAATAATATAGTTTTTTTTTGCTATTCTAAAACTCTACTTGAAACACTATAATAAGACATTGAAAATACGTTATTAAAGCTTTGTTCGTGAAACTAACGAAACTTTAAATCTCGAGTAGAGCTCACTGCCGACTCGCCCGATCCCGCTCTTTCCACGCCGACAGCCATAAACTGACGCTCGCTGCATTAGCTTACATTACAAGACGACGAAAATGTAAGTGCTCGTACATCGTAATCCAGTTTTCGCGCCAAGTCGTATTGCAAACGACGACCGGCACTCGCCACCCTGTTTTCTTTGTTTATTTAATTTTTATTTGGAAAACAAACCAATATTGATTAATAAAAAAACATATTACGTAGATACGAGTATACAAAAAATTTACAGATAGGCAACGACTACGCTATTTTCTTTGTTAATTTTTGTTTTTATTTGGAAAACAAACTTACTTGAGCGGCAGAATTTCGGCAGACACATGCCGTCTTTTTTGTAAAACATGGGGGGTCGTTAATAAAATAAGATTTACTTGGAACGCTAATCATAGTTAAGCTAGCTGCCTTCTATTTCCTGCTACTATGACTTTAAAAACTGACGCCGTATCGACTTTTAACATATCACTTTGAAACAGATTTCTGGTCATAACGAGGAGAATTTACACAGTATTAAAAATACCATAGAATACAATAATTGAAATGTACATAATTTACACGTAAGTTGCCCTACGATGTTTTCCTTCAGTAAGTGATAATTAAGTTAAAAATTAAAAAAAACTTAAAAACACGCTTTATAACACATTCTTCACGCTTTTTTTACAATTATACTTATATTTTTTGTTCACTCTTATTTTCCTACCTTTATTTAAATTATTCTTTACTTTTTAATTCAATGTGCTATAAAGTGTGTTTTTTTTAACTATATTTACTTATCATTTTTTAGACACAAATAGTTTTATAGCGACGAAGCATACGAAAACAACGGCACGTTCAATACAATGACACTTAAACGTCTCAACAATAGTGACAGCTATTTTTTTTAAACTATATTTTTGGTAATTTTAAATTATATGATTATTAGTGCCATGTACAAAGTATTAAGCAAAACAAGTTTTAATCCCATCTTTGTGTATAAGTGTAAACTATTTTTCATTTCACAGTAACAATCATAATTTAAACTATATTTATTTCAGTTATTTTTAACTATATTTATTTAGTAATTTACTTCTATGCTTAAAAACCTGTTTTGGTCTGTTTTTGGTAATGTTAAAATATTGTATAGTTTGGTAATGTTAAAATAGTGTATTAAAGATGGCGCTATTTACTTAATCAATGAGTAGTTTAATTTCACACGTACCTACTAGACGGTGTTACGAGCACCCTGAATCACGCTAACCATTGTATTCTTACGTTTGCATAAATAAAGCTACTCACTCAAGCTCAAAGTGAAACTAATATAAAGCGTGTAATTAATATTTGTAAGACGTTGTTTTATACAAACGATCGTCAGTTAAGTTTCAGCTCCTGATCGCGTTGCACGGATGCAGGCAATTTGTTGCAGCTACTTAGAGCTGCAGAGCTGCGTTAGTGCTATAAGCCCGGCCACTGAGCTTAAGGCGCTTGTCTCACTTATGGCATATTTGGAAGCGAATGGCCACTTCACCCCATATATGCGCAGGGCATTAAAATCTATCAACCTTTTTGTCTTTTCAAGAGGTTGTATGATAAAACACTAATTTAAAATAACAGTATTGATTACATATTTCATAAAATACCCAAGAGATTGAAATAGTACATTATACTCAGTATGTATCGTTTTCGTAAAATAATTGGGCTCCCATATTATAACTTTATTAGTTTGAAAAAGTATCTTTTTTATTTAAATCCAATATTTGCCATATTGGATTAAAATACTAAATACATAACTAATATTTTGAAAATTTCTTAGTATTTAAACATGAGTATGTATTTACCGGCATAATTTACGCTTGGTTTTGTTGCAGTAGCATGGCTCAATATCGATAAAACTTTAAATATTTATAACTTCAACATCCTTCCATAGCGTTGCAATTTATATGTTTATCGCATCTATTGTTTCGCTATAGGCTACACAGTGCGACTTGTACCTATTAAAGGAGGCCCCGTACTTATGTATATTGGATTACGAGCTAAGCGAATGGAGCCAGCGACGTGTACCGGCGCCGGATTAACTGGGTCAATGTATAAAGAATTCTTGAGATTTTATCAGGGAAATTGTTGTGTTCACCTTACATTCTAAAAATGATTTCACAAGTTAATGTACTGGTTTAATAGTTTAAACTTAACGTCTTGCCTAAAATCCCGCCAAGCCAAGCCAAAGCCAAGATTACAGGCTTTGTTAACTGTAGGCAAAGCAGTGTAGTACAGTACATTCCTACGTTGTACTAGTTACGTTTACGTAACACTATGAAATAGGAGAAAGGATAGGCTAATCCCATATACCAGACTCAAATCCAGGCTTTGTGCCATTAGCAGAAATATTAAACAAAAAATCTAATGTAGGAGAATAGTTCCAAAGCAGGGCTTTGAACCCAGGACCTTTAGACCGGCAGTAGCGATAGTAACCACTCGACCAACGAGTGGTTACTATGTGATTTTAATTAAATAAAATTGCTTCTCCTCGCTTTCGAAGCGAGTTGTAAAAAGTTGTATAATTAAAGTGTGCATACTGGGATGGGTACCTACATATGTCTCGATGACGACAGTTTGTTAGATATGTGCGTAATTAGTTTTTTTATACTCTACATATGTAGAGTAACGCTGCTTTGAACTTTCTATAGAGATGCTTGTCAAAATGACTTTTATATGTATATTCTTTATCCTTTCATGACGCTATTTCTCCTGACCTGTATCTATGAAAATAATTAGTATTAATGATTTTTTCACGTATTTTATTTAATAGAAAAATATATATAATCTACCTAATTACTTTTATTCTCAAAATCATTAAATTTTTTTCTTACAAAAAAACGTGGTAAATTACCTAATATTTTAATCCAATTACATAACTGTCACTGAATTCCTCGATTTTATTCAGGGTTAGGCCTTAGTACTCAAACTCAAGATATTTTCAAATTCGTATTCATTTCTACTCACCGTATTACCGTGCTGTAATTCAGTACATCGCTACATTCGGTCTGGACAGGATGTAGCCAATTCACCTACAAAGTCTTATCGGTAAACCAGCCCACGCTTAAACACGGGTTCACGATAAAGACGGATATTACCTGTACATCTTATTAAGTCGTATGATAAATGAGTGAATATATGAGAATAATATGATAGTTTTATATTTTACTAGAAGCCGAGAATCGATATACGTTTCATTCTTAATTTGAATTTTATTGACGTTCGCTTGACAAGATCTACGTATGTTCTGATTAACTCTACTTTCTAATATTTTTTAAACACAAATGATTAAGTATCTGATATTAACAATATGAAGGTAATCAATGAAAGTTGTATATGTTTTAAATGTGTGTGTTTTTAACATATATATGTATACATACATAATTTATACATTTCTCTGCTCGTACTCTATACAAATATTAACTGACTCCAGTCTTAATCTTCTTTATCCGTGTAATATCCTAAAAACTGCAATATAAATATTTATTCTCCATATCATAACCGGTGAAACGTGGGAATGTTCTGCATTTCTCTGCCTACCTCTTCGGGGATTACAGGCGTGAAGTTACGTTACGTGACGTTATTTTCCATATTAATATACAGATGTAGTCCTTCGAATGGAGAATATTTGTTCTCAAACCCTGAACAACTTAATACATAACAATTGTACCACCATATACTTAATGAGGATCTTATTCACATTGTCATATTAAAACAGACACTCCATTGTTCAATGGAAATTTAATTGTATTCAACCACAAACCACCTCATACATGTACAAGTGATAACCATCGCAAGACGATAATCTGTCTAGATCTTCACAAAAATACGCTAAAAACCACATATGTATGTACGCTTTATGTTAAAGACTGTCTCGTTTATTTCATTTCCACCTGTAATACCGCTCCACGTCTTGATTAATTCTCAGATAATCCCACCGCAGATTGGATGCAGTATCTGATCTAATAGAAATGCATAGACGGTGCGCTCTCCGCTCGGTGAACGTGAATATTAACCGAACAATATTAGTAGTTACTGGCTGTTGTGTTACAATAACAATTGAGTTATATTCAGTTGGAATGGAATGTGCACTGTGAAGTTCTTCCACGTATTTTTGTTTGGAAACTTGCATGAATGCCTATAATTTCCGAAGAGGTAGGAAGTGTTTAGTACAATACCATTTTGCGCCAGTTACGTTATACGGGAGCGCTGAAAGTGAAATGCATGGGAAGCCTATTGCCATACATTTCAAACTCCCGTTCTACCAGATATTACAAGTAAAAAATTCCCGATAGTGCCCAACCCGGGGATCGAATGTAGGACCTCTCTCTACTCGGGATTCATCAAACGAGATTGTTTTCGATAATGTTCTCTGAAGCATGTGATGTACGAAGCGCTGGAGTTCGTCAAGGTGGTAAATTAGGGCCTTAATTCTAACGAAGGATTATTGAACAGACTCTATTAGTTCCTTCATATTCAAGAACCGTAGAGCCTTAATATCTTTATTTGTATAATTTTTTTTATCATCATCTTCACGCCTGTAATCCCCGAAGAGGTAGGCAGAGGACTGCAGAACACTCACACGTCTCACCGCATACGTTTTTACGTCTCACTATGGAATAGGTGGTAAGCCTATCGCCATCTATCGGGCACATATCCAGACTCCGAACCACTACTAGAATTAAATTTTAATTTTATATTTTCTAGAATTATTTATTTGTATAAATAATACTATAATATGAAATTTTACCATTCAGTTTTATTAAACAGCCAAATGTTGAACTGACAATAACATTATTCACCGAAACATCACTAAAACAAGTAAACTAAAGCGGTATAAATAAATCCAACCGCAAACTCTATGTTTATAAACATCACCGAACACCGTTCTGGACACGAACAAAGCTAATACGGTCCGCGACAGTATCTTAGAGCGAAAAGATAGAGCCATTAGGGCGACGGTCAGCGCCGGCGATTGTCCGAAATAATGTAGAGTCGGTGAGTAATTAAGGCGACTGGTTTTTTCTCTTTTTCGATACACCGTGGCGGCGCTACATGTTAACAATTTGGGGCCGCCTGTATTGAACTGATTATTTATGGACCCGACCCGGTTGATTGCTTCGTTGTACGGTCGATGTGAACGGTCCATTATGGACTGCTCGTGTGTGTATTGAATTGTAACATATACTCTTTATTACACATTAGAAATTATTTATACATCTCTTATATTATAAAATTGTTGATCACTTCGAACACTATTGATTTTAGTGTAATACCATTTTAAAAATGCCTGGTTTATATTATTAGTTGATTAGGAAATTGATATTGAAAGCATTTTGATAAGGAGTTTTTTATACGCATATGTAGAAAGGTCTGTCGTGCAATTTTATTTATTAATTGTAACGTTATTTGCGAGCCCTCCGTCATGGAGGTCTTCGTCACGCAGCAGCTTTGTAATACAGTAATGTAACTGTTCATTCGTTAATTTCCACAAACAAGCCTATATATTATAGGTAACGACGCAATAAAAACATATATTCTTTATCGTATACCAAAATAGAGATAATACAAAATTGACAAAGATGAAAATATACACATGGCGCTCTTATGACCCACAAGCGACCACTACTACACTACCTAACGGTCTGTACTTCTCTTGTTTAAGCATGGTATCAATTCGGATACGTTTTAACGTAGCTCTTCATGCTTTCAGCTAATTAACAAGAAGTCACTTCAATATTGAACAATATAAACCTGTAAATAAACAAAGTTCGGACACAATGATTCATGCAACGGTGAGACGAGTATCAACCCTCGATGTGAACCTTTTGTGCGCGCGACTACGCGTGCATTGAAACTCAATCCGCCACTCAGACGCCATTATTACGTTACGTTTCCCATTCTGTGACAAACAAAAGATTTGCTTCCTTCATTGACGATTAATACAAATTGTATCTGTTTCATAGCACAAAGATAAATTTACTACTTAATAGTGGCTAAACACCCAAGGAAATATATTATTGTTATGCAACGGTTTTAAATAAATTTTTTAACATTGATGTAGCATAATAATGTTCGTTTTAAAATTAGCACACATTAATATAGTCGTTTTTAGTTTAAAAGTAATTTTTTAGCAACTTCCACAAACTAAGCAAAACTTAACGAAGTAAAGGGTGATAATTGGAGGAGAAGTGTTAACTAACAAGTTGTAAACTCAACGGCAGATCGACTGTCAGTCGCCGCTCGCGGACCCTCGGGGAACGGTAACGTGCTAACAAAACGCTACTATCATGGGGGCAATCGATCACCTTGGCAACAGTTACAAGTTTCGGACGATCAGTTACAGGATCGGCGGAGAATAGTTCGAAGGGACTACGGAGCAAAGCCCTAGTAATAGTAGATAAATAACTTTAAAACTGCATTTACAATACTTGTTTTTGTCGTACACGTGAAACAAGTAAAACTTGTTTCAATCAGGAAAAGAGTTAGATAATATTACAACATTATCTATTCCTGTTACGTGTTCCCCGACACATAACATGGGACTCTTCAAAACAAGGGTGAATAGGCTTTTTTAGGCATGTGGGCTCCATCTTAGGACGCATCCGCGCTTTCGCTTTGCGTCCAAACGCTAACCTATCACATGATAAACAAAATGTAAATTTTGTTAAAAATGTAATTATACATTTTCAATTATTAATTACACATATTGGTAGAAGTTCACACGCGATTATCTGTTCCCAAGTTGTACCGAGTCAATGATAACTTCCACAGCTGAGAAAGTGTAAACGAAATTTCTAAATACGTATATCTACATACCTATGTGAAGATCCATAAAATCGTAGACAGAGAGCATAAAAGATAAATAATTAATTGCTAATCATCACACCTTCTTTATACTCAAAATTAAGGAGCACGCACACAATCGTTAATTGTCAGTCTCCTGTTGTCAATGAAATTTTCAATTTTACATCAAATTTTGTTTTCGTACGTCAGGAAACATTTAAAAGAAATCAGTAAGTAACGTAACTTACTGACTATCCAGTACGACGATGTTAAGTAATCAAAAACATAAAGTTGTGGTAGTCACAACACGATATAAATGACAATCTACAGTGAAGCAACATGATGGATTTTATTTCATTGTCTGTCCACGCCCGCCTTATTCAAAAGGAATATTCCCTTCTCTATAATTGGAGAGGTTAATGACTAAGTCAATCAACATATCACGCACCGAATACAAAATTGTTATTCAACTCTTCAATACTTAACGGTTCCGTTACAAAACTTGTAATTACACTTGAGAGGTCTCATTATCCAGTAATTATATGAAGCGTAAAAATTTTAATAACCAATTAAAATTTAACACGCTAATGGTTACGAGAAATGATTACGTTCTCGATAATTATTATTTTTAACTTAATTTCACGTCCGTTGCTCTATCAGCCTTTTTATTATGAAATTTAGTAATAGAAATTTACTTTTATTAATTTTTTTTAATTTAGAAATAGAAATTTACTCATATTAACATAAACATTATCTTGGAAGAATTAGGCAGTGAGTTTACGTTTCACAAGTTACGTTTACATCCCACTATGGAATACATGGTGAGCCTATCGCCATGCACCGGCCACATATCCTGACTCCGAGCTGCTACTCGACCAAAGAGGTTGTTAAAATATATAAGTATGTTAATTATCACTTGACAAAATAATCTGTGTACTCGCTTATTAATATTATTACTCGTGTAAAAGAATGAAAAGTTATGCTTACTTAAAGTTTATATAAACAATTGGTAAAAGCTTACTTTGACACTTATTGTAAAATACTTTTAAATAAAGTTCAGCATTTAACAATAAACTTGAATGTACACTTCTGAATTCTCAAAAAAAATGTTCTTGAAAACGTGTGATGTCTGCTAACGTGCACTTGGGTAGCGTGGTACACTATGGCCTTAAACCTCCCATTTTGAGAGAAGAGCTATGTTCCAAGAGCTGAACGATAAAAGAGTCAAAAAACAAAAATAAATTAAACATTCATTCTTTATGTTTATAGGACTAGTTTATGTTTGTATCAGTCTGGATAGTTTTTATAAAGAAAGATGTTTATGTCTACATAAATCTGGATATACAATAACAAGCAATGCGAAGCAAAGAAACAAAGAGAGAAATATTCTTATAGAGTATACTCGTATATCACTTCATCCGCCATGGCGGTCTTTATTTAAAAATACAAGAATTTACTGCTCTATAACTGAATATACAAAAGAAATTGATCTATAATTCATATGGAAATCATTATTTTAGCTCATTTTTCAAAACAAACTACTATTTCTATGCTAACATCTTTAATGATATATCCATTAATGTTTTATATGGAACATATTTAGAACATGAAATAAATTTTCAATGCTATAAAAGCAATGTCAGTAATAAAATGTTCCGAAACTAAAATAAATTCAACAGCGAAAGCATTTCGCAAATTCGGTTTGAATTAAACTATGCAAATGACTAATTTGTCAAGAGAACGTATGACTTAGCCAGTGTTTCATATAACGTGCATCGCCGTCTCGCTCTAACTATATTATTATGAAAAAGACGGCCGTTTATGTCGCATTAGTGAAATATTACATTAGGAGCAGGTGGTCGCGCCCATCCATCAAGCGGGCGTCATTTGGTGATGTAGGCACTAATCACGACTCACTCTACTTACTCTTACGAGTTTTTTTATCTTTTCTTACTCTCTGTGTCTCTCTTCAAAAATATTCTCAATATACTTTGGTTATTTAATTTTTCCACTGTATGAGTTGTGATGAAAATGTTTAAAAATCTTACTACGGAATGCATTTATCCATAGCATAAACTTATGTACGATAGTTATGTGATACATAACTATCGTACATAAGTTTATGTACATAAGTTTATATATCGTACTAATTAAATCTTATTTCTTTTTACAGGTAAGCAGCAATTTAACGTATGACGCACCAACAATAACATCAGCCGTGAGTAAAATTCCTAATTACAGTTTACATATGAACCTAATACCAACCTCATAGGAGACTAATTAATAGTTTATACGACGTATATCACATAGTATATATGTACATGCATAGAGTTTAATGACATAACATGTAATTTCTTTTTAAAAACTCTTTAACTCTACATGTAACGCAATGTCGGATAAAGACGGTTTCAAGATTAACGACTGGCATACCTTTCGGATGTTTTCGGTTGATGCCGGCTTTTTTCAAAAGGTCGCAATTAGACGCCGTTTAAAGAACCGCGTTGAAAATCTTCGATATAAATGAATAAAACAATCGATAAATCAACCAGAACTGCTGTTCATCTTCCACTGTAGCGTAGCCTTTAGTTTATACTTAGCTATGCCACATGCAATGGTCCACCTGATGTCTCCATATCCACCATCAGAACCACCATAGCATAAGTGACGCTTTTTTTGCTCTGAAGTTTTCTGTATATTTACGTACAAAGATGCACAATAAATTAGCTGGCAACAATAATTCAAGAACTCAACGAAACGAAAGTGTAATTTGTCTGGAATCCAGTATAATTGTCGTTCGTGGCTTAAATTGCCAGAGATTAGCGGTGGCGGTGCGCTAAGATCCAATGGATTATAGAGACAAATGTACTGACCTACTTAATACTGGAGTTCCACTGTCCTTACTATAAATCAACCTTTTTAATAGTCTCACTGTTACCAACTGGACCAATTCCAGGACGTGCTTCACTTTTCTCCTTTGCTTCTTCGGACTTCTTACTTGTAGAGTTACACATTACAAAATATCGTGCCTGTTTTTTCCGAATGAATGAAAATAAGAGTGTAAAACTTCCACATTTTAACGGTTATGTTATACTGCTCTTATGAAATAGGGGATGAGCCTATTATCGCAAAACAGCACAAATCCTGACAAAAGCTACTACTGAGAATTTCAAGCTATTAAAATATACACTGCAGGTATTGAATAAAATTCGTTAACTTTCATTGTTTTAACAACGATCTCCGAGACACTAACTGGAATAAAGTTATGGAATACTTCGCGACCTTTCAGACGAGCTCCCGTTGAATTCCGTGTAATTACCATTCATAGCTAAATTACCGAGGATTAGCACTGGCGGCTGCCCAAAATCTTTTCCAAATGTCACTTGTGTAATTACTTACGAGCAAATATTAAGAGATAAAATATTCTCTCTGCGCTCTATATAAGGTCAACATGTTTTTCCACACACTAAACCCCATACTGCTATACTGTATGAACTATTTACAGTTCTGTATCATTTTGTTTAGGCACATTATTCATTATCACAGTGCTTAAAGCTTGTTTTTGGAATTTTTACGCTGTCTCACCACATAAGAGTGTACAAAAGTAATGTTAAATATTATTTCGGGGACGTTAAATAAATTTCGACGGTTTATAATTGTAATTAAATTGACACGCTTCTACTAAAGACATCTGACATTTTCTAACCTTTTTGATTTCGACGGGTTATATTCGATTTCTACTGTTTTGAGTCTATAGCCTCACTCGTTTTCCGCTGAATCGTCGACGATCCAACAATTACCTTACGAAGATAAATACCCTGGCCTACTTGTCATGGAACTGAAATCAGTGTCTCTCCAAAAACTCGTTGTCTTTGAAAATGTTTCGCCAAAATTCGGAAAGTTGGAATTTATGTCTTTAAAAGGACATTAATTTCCTCAAATCACGAATTCATATCTACATTTTGTACTAACCCAACTGAGGATACTTTGTGAATTTAACGAGGTTTCGATAAAACAAATGTGGCAATAATTTATTTTTTCTATAATCAAAGTTATGATCAAACCAAAGTTCTGATTCGATTAAATATCGATGTCTAACATATTGAATATTTTTATGATAAAAAAAGCTCGCTCACTTTTTATGGTTCAATTATGTACAGGAACATTGTTAGATACTATTTTTTTTCGCACCGAAAATTACCTTTAAGTTGTTGCTCCGAGTAGTTAGCGTTCAATACTCTCATTCCTTGTCTAATCGCTCACTCATATACAACATACTCCGTTCAAGGGCCACTCTAAAGACCATTAATTCAAAAGACACACTCGACTTTGTTAACTGTACATCACCACTACATCACAGAACGGAAATGAACTAGGATATAATAATGTATGTACTTCTACTACTTAAGTTTCCTAAGACTTGCGGAGTCGGCGAAAAACTACGGAAGCGGCTCGGTAATAGATGACGAATGGTAAGAGCCACGCTCCAACGGATATCGGGGCTAAACGGGACTCGAGTGATCCATTAGTTCCCGCGGGAATATTCGCCGGCCTACGGACGTGTGACGTTTTGCAACTAGTCGGGGCACGTAATCTCGATGTTAGAATTTGGAGCAACTTATTAACCGACTTCAAAAAGGAGGTGGTTCTCAATTCGGCCGGTTTATATTTTTTTTTATTTACAATTCGTGAGGAGAATGTTGTCTTCTCAAATAATGCGTCTCTTTATACTGGTGTGTATGAATGGTAATTTAACTAACTATTTGTTTTTGGGTTTATTTTCTAATTAGGAAATTTTCTACTAGAAAATTTAATTTAGAATTCTAGTAGTGGTTCGGAGTATACATATACATATACAGATATGTATACCACCTATTCCCTAGTGGGACTTAAACGTAACCGGTGAAACGTGGGAGTGTTCTGCATACCTCTGCCTACCTCTA
>DWEJ01001170.1:0-13730 GCA_018245835.1 Mysoria sejanus stolli
GTTATATATATATATATATATACATTCTGAATTTTAACAAAATAGTTTATATCAAAGGTGCAATCTACGGAAAATTCCGTTTTGTAACCCTTTATTCCCAACAATTGGGTTGTTTAGTTACAAAGAAATTGTTTCTCCAAGCCAACAGGCGTTTTCGATTCAGATAGATATAAGTAAATATTTACATCGAGATTAACTCATTTACCCCGAGGGTACATAAACAGGAAGGGACGTGTTTGTCGCCTGTTGTGAAAACAAATAAGTAATATTTAAACTAGTGACGGATTTCCTTTTTAACGTATGTTTTTCGAGAGCCTAATAAACAAGTGAGTTAAGTCGGTTCACTAATTTTATTCTAAAACGCAATTACATCTTATGGTGAACATTTTATCTTACCTTAATAAAATTGTTTATAATTAAGGCAGTAAGGAAGGAAGATACTTTGTGTGAAAGACAGTATTAGTGTAAAAGTGAGAAAGGCCATGCTCCGCTGGTTCGGACATGACTACAGAGAATGGTTGATGGAAGAATGAAGTTTACTCGGGTACTACAGGTAGTTTGCAAATCTGCTAATGTTTTTTCACAAGTGTCATTAATGCTAAATCAATTTGTAATGTTAAATACAAAGCAATCGGAAAAATAAAATAAAATATTGCAAAAGGTACGATACTACCTACGATATTGAGGTACACCGCGTGGCCGATGGGCGGCGTGGTGGATATCTGGCACTCGTACTGGCCGGAGTCGCGTCGCTGCGGACTGCGGATGCGCAGCGCCCACTCCTCGGAGCGCGGCTTGTGTTGTGCCTCGAAGCGTTGGTCCGACGTGTACGTGTATCTGCCCACCGTCAGCAGGTGGATGTCTCGATGTCGCACCCATGACACCTATCGAAAAGGTTTTGCTCAAAAAATACCTATATAAACTTAGTGCTATAACTGAAAGAATGAATGTCTCCAAAGAAGTACTCATCGAATAAATGAGAAGAGCCAGTTTGGAACAAACTGCCATATTCAGATAAACATATCCAAACTATAACTATGCGCACTATAAATATAACTATATCAAAACGGGTGAAATGAAAAGAACTTACTTGCTTTATCGCAAATATTATATATTGAATCTTTTTGATAGTCACTTGAATTTTACTGGTTGAGCGTGGATCAGTCGTCAGCGTGGATGCTCGGACATTTGGATCGGATATATGTGATGGACTTTTCAATTTTTGATGATCTGGATTCAGATTACTTCGGTATTCCGTCTGTGGCTACCAAACGCCATTAGCTATGTATTGGATCTCGTGTGTGTGTGAATAACGGAATAGGTTCAAGGAGCTAGTAATAGGTAAGAATTACTTTGGAAAAAATCCAAGCTATTTTATATTCTAAACTTTTCAAACACGTAAGGACTACGAATCTGATAAAGACAAGTGGATTCTAAGAAAAAAACGTAAACGTAACTTCGTGCCTGTAATCCCCGCAGAGGTAGGCAGAGGAATGCAGAACACTCCCACGACTCAGATTCAGACTCCGAACCACTACCAGAAAATCTAAATCGAACCTGGGATCTCCCGATCGGCAGTCACACTTGCAACCAACACGACCAACGAGGCAGTGGATTCTGAGAATTTCTATTGATTAAAGTACTCCCAAACTTCGTTAGCTTCTTAAACTTTTAGGTATAAATTTCGTTAAAAGTAGTTTTGACGCAGCCTCTTTTAATGCGTCTCTAACATGATCATAGTAGCAAATACAATATTGAACAACAAAGACAACGTAACGTCAAGTATCCATGGGATGAGCGTGAATGCGAATAGAAAATCAATTTTTCCTTCAAACAATCTGAAATTCCACAATATGAAAATAGCTTCTAAATCTATCTTTCTCATGTACCTAATGAAAACTCTGTAGTACACTATAGATTGATCGGATTTAAATTCTATACTCAATATTACGCAATAAATATTCCGTATTGCACGTCATTCAAATCAGACGTGTGTGTACCTACTCGTATTTAAACTGGGTGCACCGGAATAGAATGGAATCAAACTGAATGCAATATTCTGTGCCAGCTTGCTGCAAATTTCAGCGCTGTTGGATATTAAATTTTATGTACGAGTATGTTATCAACGAAAGATAGCTGTTTGGTAATTCACGTAGTGATTTGATATCGCATATTTAAGAGAATGGACTTATTTTGCTATTCCCTAAATTTAGCGTAGCTATTAGAACGTTGCACCAGTATTTACAACTTAAGAAATCTCTATAATGTTGTCTGAGGAGTGTCTGTACATCCTGAGAACAGACTCTCTAACTGTAGAAGAATAAAGAGATGATGATGTGATTTATAAGCAACAACGTGAGACAACTGACATTCTAGATTGTTTTTAGCTGTTGTCATTTTCAATACTTTTCTTTAAAATGTTTTATAATTAACAATATTTAGGTTCTAATTAGGAATTTCAGGTTAATCAAAATCCACTTCAACACTGATTTTCGTTGGATCTACCTTGCTGATCCAACTTGATTGTGCTTGATTCATTGTAATTCATTAAATAATGAAATTTTAATAGTGTAAAATTTTATTCTTTGTCAATAATAAAAATTTAAGTAGGTATATAACTACACTACAATAGTCAGCACATATTTAGATATAAATATACATATGTATATGATGGTACTTACGAGTATTTCGGTAATGGTCAACGAATGTATGATTCGTAGCCTAATTTCTTTGTTAATAAATTAAAATCAGGTGAACTCAAATTTAAATCAGATGACTACCAACGTGTGCGCACAAGAATGTTTTACACCGAAATATTTATTACACAGTGGTAACATACACAAGTCAATTACGTATGCGTGTTCAAAAATTAAACTTGGAACAAACACTCAACTTTGATTCGCAATTCGGGATCGTGGTTTCTCATCTGCGTCACCTTTTAACGCGCGAAACCAGAGATTGAACAAGTGTCGTTATTGTTCACGGCAATGGGGATTCCGAGTTTGTTTAACGCGCCTCCCGTTAAACGTTTTTGGTTAAATTTTTTTTTGTTTGGTTTTACGAAACACTAATTGGAGCTGGTGTATTTTTTTACTTGTTTTAATTTTATAATTCAAGCAGAACTGTGTTTTTGAGTTAGACTGCACTGCATTATTGTGTTTCAGGTGGTTTGGTTTGGTTTGCTTCTAATCTAGTCTTCAGGGATAACAACACATTATGATTAGGATTAGTAAGTCAATACGTAGTAATTTAATTTCAATACCAAACGAATATATCAAAACGACTAACTGCCTCCGGGTGGTTAGTAAATTCTATAATAATGACAAAGGAAAGAAAAAGTTTTTCCGTCGCTTAAAATATAGCAATTTACATATGGTATAGTAAAACCACGAAATATTAAGAGAACAAAAAATCAAGACATTTTAAAATAAAATTATATATACTTAGACCAGTACATGGATAAGTAAATTAGCGTTTAAAACGGCCGCACTCAGCTTGTATGTACTACACAGCTATTGGGTTTCAGTGCATTGCATATTTCTTTTAATTACGTAATATAAAATGCTAAAAGGAATTCGAATTGATTCCTCCATTTAATTAATAAAATGAAATTAAGAACACGAAAGATACTTTGTCTTGTTTCATATGCATTAACTGCATGGACCATTTACATAGTGAAATGAAAATATTATTTTTATTTCAATTAGAAGTGCAATTCGTTGTGGTCCATGCATAAAATAAATAATATGTATTATCTTTTAGGTGAAAGATTAAGAAATGGACTTTGATAAATACTGTACGATGAGAAAATTAAAAACAAAACAAGCAATCTTAGACTCAACAATCTTGTCTTAAAATCGGCTTTAATATCTGAATTGCACGTTCTGGCACAAAAATAGCTATTAGTCGGTATTGTTTTGTTTCAGCATGCGTAGCGATTATTCCAGATTCATGTTCTCCTTATCTAGATATGAAAACCCTATTGCGATGAAATCTACGAAGCAGAATGGGTGCCAAAGCATATGTGCGAGCGCCAAGAAACCTCACTTTTATGTCACTGGCGACAACTCTAGCATTGACAAAGCGAATCGTATGCTAGAATGCGTTAAGCAAGTAGGTACTGAAGACTAGTTTTAGCGCGATTTATTAAAGTATTATTTATTAAAATATCCGGCAATAGAATACATTGTAAAAAGTTAACACCGATGTGTTATGAATAGCCTATTTGAGATTTTATCATGTAGTAGTTAAATCAGTATTAAATATAAGGACATGACTAATTAAGAAATTCGGATAAAAATTTCGATCGAAATTAAAACAGGAGACAATACATTGACACGATATACGACTGCAAATATCTCTCAGAGTGAATTTACTTAAAACGTAACTTCACGCCTGTAATACCCGTAGAGGTAGGCAGAAGAATGTAGAACACTCCCACGTTTCACCGGATACGTTTATGTCCCACTATGGAATAGGTGGTGAGCCTATTACCATGCATCGGGGACATATCCAGACTCCGAACCACTACTAGAATTCTAAGTTAGATTTTCTAGAAGAAAATTTCTAATTAAAAATTGAATTAGAAATTTAAATTTTTAAATAGAAATTTTCTTCTTTTTCTTTTGAAGTGTTCGAACGGGAATCGACCCCGGACCTCCCGACCAGCACTCGCACTTGCAACTAGCACGACCAATGACACAAAGAGGGTTAATTTACTTGTATTTTTTATTCAAATTATATAAATGTAAGCATTATCATCTTGAGGCAAAGAATATTAAATACCGTTTAGTTCTATTAAATTATTTAGTTAATTTAATAATATTTTAACAATTGATTGCCCAAAATCTTTTTAAAATTAAGTTAAATCATTTCTGATTAAACTTTTCACCAACCAATTCACAGCACGTTTATTAAAGATAAATGTTTGATGTGTGAATAATTCATTTATGGTCATTTCGGTCGAATTGTCACTTATTGTGGGAATCGTGGTCACAATGGAGTGAGATATTTGAATTGTGGCACAATATGTAACCACTAAAATTTGTATTTATAAATAAAACACAAATATAGTGCAATTGTAAAATATATTACTCTAATGTGTTGCGAAGTTATTTTCCACAGTAATATTAAAACCTTTTAACCCTTAAAAATTGGAACTTTAATATAACAATCATTTTTAAGTTTATTTGAGGCAGGCAGTAAAAAAATCTTAAGCTGTGTATCATTTGAGACCTGAGCAATTAAATTGTAAAACTCATTTTACTGCGGCTTATGCAGTTGTGTGTGAGACAAGTAAAATTATTTTTATTTATTTAGCAACACGCTCGCGTAGGTATCATCTGATAGGAAACGCAATGCGGTCTAGAATGTAGCATGCTTGTATAGAAAGTACCTATTCAGTCTTGTCTTGAATACATAAAATAGGGATAAATAAATAACGTCTTTTTTATTATGTGGTTATATAATATACAGTTAAACCCGTAGTGAACACAGTCCACTCGTTTTAATTATTGTCAGTTGAGCGGCGTGGGTCCGAAGTTAACAATTTTGTTAAAATATTCCATATTCACATACCGTTCGATTCTGCAAGTTCTTCACTTTGCATAACAATGTCACTGGGTGTCCAACTAAGCCGGTTACGTTATCCGGCGTGCTAGGGTCGAAGTACGGAGAGCCAGGTGTGTGAGGCCAATCTTCAAGAAACTCCGTTCTAAATCTTCTAGAAGATTCTGATACAGTACTCTGCTCCCGCGGCCGGTTGTTCCCGCTGTCTTGACGGCACACTGAAATAAAGTAATGTTTTAAATATTCATTGTTCGATATCCGTCCTATATTTTATCGCCAAATATAATCATATATGAAAATATTTTTTTGGTCTTGATTAGCGTACACTTATTTTTATCAATATAATTATAAATAAAAAAAATAGCTACTCCTCAGTATTATGTAGGTATTTGTCACATAAAATTGGTTAATTATGGTATGCTAAAAATAGTCTATAACATTTTGTTACATAAGTATAAAATCTAGTTATAAGGTGATAATATTAATACAGTAAACTTCCACAGAAGTACGGCTATATATCTTAAAGCATCGAAGTTCATTCTGCATTATATTTATAATAAAAAAGATACTACATAAAATAAAAAAGATAAAGATAAAAATCACAATCATGTATTACTTAAAACAAACTGAACAATTGAGGACATTCCCTAATAAGTAGTGTCTGATTCCTTGGTACTAATTCTCTGTAAAATATTTATAACGAAAAGAAAAATCGTAATTCTTGAGGAAATTCCCAAAGAAACAGGGCTTCATATTATCTTGAGCCGTCAAAGTTTATTGAACGTTGTAATATGATTATCTTGTTGTCTGTCGGATCGAGCCTTGCGTGTCCGTCTAGCTTTTTCGACGATCAACTACTCACACGCTTTCAACTCGGGCAGTTGATCGAATTACCCCGAACCGATAACGGTTGATTGTCTAATGTTACAATAAAATTTATGTCGGGAAAACACGATTATTTCACTGTTCCACGAAGAAAATTGAAGTTAAATTTCAATCGGAATTATTGTAAAAATGTTTGTTATATCGAAAATGCAATCATTTTAATTAAAATACACTATTTAATTTAAAAAATTGTAGCAAAACCGTTGTTCGGTGGATAGTTGTTTATTTTTAAGATGATTTTGGTAAACAACATCGTCTAGACCAATATTCCAATTAATTAATTCTGCAGGGAAAATGTTGATTAAATATATAGCTCAAAAATTAATAGGTATCCCAAAACTTTTGTTGTCAAGAAAATATGAACTTTTCTTTTTGAGTCATTTAAATTAAATCGCTTTTAAACTTTCACCAAATACTGACGTAAGACGTAATTGTTCCACAAATAAAAAAAGAAAGGTGTCCCACTGCGAAGCCGGGCGTTGCCTGAAGGTATGAAATATAATGTAGGTAGTCATATAACGAAAGTTCACGTCTTTGTTAATTAAACAAAGACTTAATTTTAATAAGGGTGGAATGGGAACACCGACGGTATTATTTTCCGGAGATTTTTGTACCGCGAGCAATTACGAGATGTAAGGACAAAATGGGCAAGAAATTGGGTCAGGTCAGGTCAGTTTTGTACATGGAGCGTATGATGGAAAATTCTGTTATAGAGTTCCATATTTAGAATTTTAGGACTTAAAATAACAATATCATTTACGTTGAAGGTATCATCTATGAAAATAATACTTTAGATACATTTCATAATGTAATTCCGAATGATTACCACCAATGTAGATGTCATCCCTTGGGGTCGGAAACTCTTAGTTCAAAGTTCCTAGTAATATAACTAATATGCGTCTACTATAACAACGGATATATCTTTAGTTATCTGGTAACAGAAAACTGATTTCCTGTAGTGTTGATCATTTAATATGGTTAGTACTTTTTACTAATACTCGTTTTTTGTTCCATCATATTGCTATGAAAAGTAATAAAAGGTTACATTAAATACGCTTGTAATACCCGAAGAGGTAAGCAGGGGGTGTAACACTTTCACGCTTCACCAGTTACGTTTACGTTCCACGAGCATACGCTATTAATCATATTTAACTTAATGTTACATAACGTTACATATTTGTCTTCCACTTTTATTAATTCTCTTTTCACAAGCACAAAAATTATTAGGGCTCTATTAAGAAAAGCTCTTTTCTGTTTGTCATTATGTATTTTAATAAAGATAGTAACGTATAATAGTAGATGATAAAATACATCTACAGCTAGTTAGAATTTATTTTCAGTTATTGTAAATAGTTTTTGTGCGAAGAGTTAAGTTTGAGGTGTAAGTTTGCAAGCAACGCGCAAGTCCACCCAAAAGCTCATCTAAATTTTATACAATTATATGAGAACATTTAAAATCTTTACATACATACATTCTTGCTAATATTTGTTCCATCAAACTGTTACTCGCAAGTCAACGTTATTGTCAGCAACCGTTAAGTTTCAGTTCAATAACCACAGCGAACAAACAACTCGAAAACGAAATTAACTTCTGAAACTCTGGTTCACAAACGAAATCGTAAATCACCGGAATACTCAAAATTTCGTAACAAAACAAGCTATAACTTCATTAATTTTGGGTCGTCGTCCATCAGGTTAACGGCGGTTCTTGGTAAATTAAAAACTAATTGCTATTTCATATTCACATAATCGGTGTCGGTTTTATTGTAAATACGTGTAAATACAATTATTTATTATTGATACGGATTAAATTGTTCATAATTGAACAGATAAATTATACATGGTTAGGTGTGTATATTATCAGATTTAATAACATGACATCATGTTTGTTTCCGCGAAGCGGTAGGCAGAGGTGTATCGTACATTCCAAGGAATTCCCAATTATGTTACATCTGATTCTTATATGAAATCATTGTAATGTAATTAAAGAGCTGTAGACCAGTAGATCTAGTATGTCTAGTAAGACATTAGTGACGGCAAAAGACAATTTAAAATACTCATTGGTATTCTGTCAGTACAAATAACACAGCTTTATCACTCCAATTATTTGTTTATATGTGCAGAAATGCCACAAAAAAATATTAATAAGTACTGATGACATTATAAATATAGGCACGTATTGTAAAAAACCTTCAACTTTTTCAAGCGGTGCCGTGTAGTAAATTGATGACTCATCAGATTATAAATTAACTGCTCAATCGGACCAATGATCTGGAAAGAAATGGAGTGAAAAATGAAACGTTCTCTACGGAAATGTAAAATTTGTCGCACCATAGGCGATTTAAACGGTTAAATTGAATAAGTATAAAAATAAAATTATGTTACTGATAATAATAAATGAGCTTCATGTAGAAATGAATATTAGTAACAAAATTATATTTCTTTTATTTTATTATTAGAAAATTATTGTATATTACCAACACCATTTTGATTTTATAAGGGTATTCCAATAACAAATTGCTGACTTATTCGATTGCTGACTGCTTCGTTAGTCGTGTTGGTTGCAAGCGCAACTACCGTTCGAGAGACCCAGAGTTCAAGTCCTGGGGCAGGTTCTACGGGATTTTCTAGAAGCTTAAGTTATTTAGTAGTATCTAGATATGTGCCCGATTGATGGTAGTATATTCAGCACAGTCAGCACCTTTACTGGTGACTACGTTATTGATGAAACATGGGAGTGTACTAGGCTCTGAATGCCCCTTCGGGAATTACAGGCGTGATATTAGGTTTTTGCTAATAATGTCGGTTGTCCTTTGTTCAATAATTTGTTGATATCAGAATTGATAGAGGTGAGTTTTTTATAAATACCAGTCTTATTCTCTACATAGGACTGAAAATAGTCTCCGCTTGTACTTTGGCGAACAAATACAATCAATGTTGCAAAAAGATGCAGTAATGAAGATAAGATCTAAATTTGAAGATTATAATTGTTGCACATTATTTACATATGTAGATACATGATGCGGAATTATTATTTTTTTTAAATATTTCTTTTATTATGCTCAAATTGAATTGACCTTAACGAAATTGTTAACGGGTACAACTTATTTATTCGATGCATGTTTAATAACTGTTTTCTTATTATCACCCAGAACCTAGTTAATTAGCATTCAGATGGCTCAAGAGACCTGCCCCATGAGAGAAAAAATCTTTCAATTCGCGCGGTAAAAATCTTTCATTATCACGAGTGCGTGAGTTGAAACAACAAGTAACCAATTATACTCATGTATAAAGTAAATTGTAAGAGTTTACTTGTCATTATTGAAAATATATTTTATAACAATAATTGCAAATGTATGTAGTTGACGGTGACCATTTATTATCGGATGCCCGGTTCTCCTGTTCATAAATTATAAAATAAAAATAATTTTTAGCTCAACCCTGCATTTCGTTACTCGTCGACGATGGAACGAGCCCATAAATCTGGATTGTCAGAAGCTTGATTAAGTGTTAAATTTTAAATTACGATCCTTCAAACGCGACGCTACGCGGTTTTACTACTGTAATATGACTTGCGTTTCTCTTATACATTTCGGCCGCTGTTACGTAACGTAATTTTATAATTCAACGTGTTTTGATTCGTTTTAAACTGAATCGTTGTTTGGGGAATGAATGAAAAAAAGTAGTGAAATGAATTTTTTTGATCAAACATATCAATAGTTATAACGTATCCAGATCTGCGAATATTAGGATATTTTTAAAGTTGCTTGAAGGAATAATTATATTATTAATATGTGTTATACAAAAATAAGCAATTTCCACTAGCAGGTTACAAAATACGATACGATACGTTTACGAGTTGAGCATAAATATTTATTCTGTACCTTAATGTAAAATTACCTTTCCATTTATATGGAATTAAAATCACTGGCTCGTTAGTCGTGTTGGTTGCAAGCGTGACTGCCGATCGAGATGGTTTAAATCATAGAAGGAAACAAGTGCATTTTTTTAAATCAGTTATTCTAATAGTACCTTGTAGTATAGACTAGACATATGCTCAAAGTCTGTGAGACTTAAGCGTAACAGATGCAACTTGGGTATATGTGTGCCTCTAATGCCTGCCTCTTCAGCAATTACGGGCTTGATGTTACCTTTTCTTATTTTAAATTATGTCCCTGTCATTTATCAACTATCTGGTCACCATAACACAGGTGGCGTCTAGTTCAAAAATGAATTGTTCTGTGTGAGCTCGCAAGATATTAATAATATTTTTATTAGAACATTTTTCACTTTTGCACCCTAGTAGCGTGAACTAAATGAAACATGTAAAAATATTCATATGTTTTATGCTCACTGATACGTATGTATTTGTAAATTACTCTGGATGTGAACACAAAAAAATAACCAATGTGGAGTCATATCAAATATTCCAGCGCCACGTGCGCTTATTTATGGATCCATTTCATGGTACGTTAGGCGCCAGGTTAGATACAACCTGTATTCAGATTACGCACACGATCGTTATACATCTCGCGAGGCGTACGAAGCTAAGCCGCACTAACCTCAATTTGTTCCTATAATATTATTCTCATTAGCAATCACACTGGTAAGTTATGGGATGTAGTTTTTGTCGGTCAACATGATTAACGAGGTTGTTTGGCTTAGGTAATTATTGCTTGCGATGAACGAAAAAGGTTTAAGTACAATAATGAAAATATGTATAATGTTATATTAAATTTTGTATCTTGAGGCGTATTCTGTACATGGGTAGGTACTTACTAGACGTAACTTTGTTTTGTTTCTGACTGTCACATGTTTATATTAGTAATGGTGAATCGTTTCCCTGGAAATGTTGTGCGGAGGACCTCAGTGATTTAAGTAAATAAAACCACATACCTACTGGTCAGAATATATTTTTAAATCTGTCTCTAAATTATTGAAATCAGAAGTGAAATATCATGTGAAGTGCTATTATTTGCACACCTCAGAGGTCATAAAAAAATATTATCTAAAGATGGGTGAAATCTGCCAATCCGCACATGGCTTGCGCGGCAGACTATGTACTTAACCCTCTCGTTCAGAGGAAATCTGTGTTTCAACATTGGAACGATGAAAGGGTTACTATTAAGTTTATAATGCTACTTATAATTGACACCGTAGTGGTTACATGGTGCTAAAGCGCGAAAAAAATTAATATGTGAAGTTCAATTTAATACAATATTGGAAGCACTGTACTTAAGATTTAGTTACTAACTTCTCCCTAGTATATATAATACATTTTAAGGGTGCCCTTCGTAACATTACATGAAGTGCCAAAAGTTAAACTTTTACGTAAATAAATAATAATTATTTTTAATGATGATAATGTGCTCGCAGGTCGTACTAACACACGATGCTGTGAAGTTTGAAGATAAAAGCTTTTTTAGGAACTCGAACAAACGGAGACAAATTTAATATTAAGAGCATTTCACTTGTCAGAAAGATCCATTACCATTATGATTTCATATTGAAATAGTCTTTTCACATTCAGGTCAAAAAAATTTAAATTACACAATTATAATTCTTTGATATGTATATTTCTCATCCATGTTTTTGTAATTGACTAAATATGACTACCTACTGTGGCTTTCATAGCAATTAAATAAAATATTTGCTTTAAAATATTTTTTAATAAGTACTTTCACCGAAAAAGTAAAGCAGCATAAATAAAAACATGAATCCGATTATAGTGATAAAATTTTGTAAATTACATCCATTTAGGCTCAAAGTACATTTGTACGAAATATGATTACTCCAGGTGCTCGTCGTTATTCATAATTTACGTTGACTGTAGTCTATTAGCCGTATCGTACATTATTATTAAAAGCCTGTCAACCATTTACGTCCAACTTTTGAGGCACGTGTCTTAGTATAATTGTAGTTATTCTGAACTTCACTTCAAAACGCTGCAACAGAGGTTGGTTGATATGAATTTTGGTGGTGAACTTCTGAATTGAGGTCCACTAATCTTAACAGTCAAACTCAGCTACAAAGCTGGGTGAATATTTCTCGTAGCGGTCACACATCTGAGTGCCAATGACATTATGGCGCTCGTGTTTGATATAACAGATACTTTCGTAGTGTACCATCGATTCTGTGCCTTTTTAAATAACATTTAAATATCACTATTAACTTGTTAACTTTTTTAATATCACTATTAACACATTTTTATAAATACGTAGGTATTTTGTTTCTAAGTCATATAAAATGTAAGTTGATAATTATATGTTTGTTTTTTTCATTTCCTAATACTACAGAATGTTTTATCATTCGCATCTTTACATTTATATATCAAGAATGAATAATGTAACTATTTTTTGTTGCGATGTTTTTTTATATTCGTTTCCGTTTCATGTCCGAATCTTCAACATTCATTCGACCCTTTCAAACATACGCCCTCCGGTTCTAACATAAAACAGGGCACCAACAAGCTGTTGCGTTACGGTCCAGACTCGCTTGCACTGCACAGCAACGATAAGGAAAAAGTGTGAATAACTCACCAATAATGCACGAGAGAAAATGGACCGTAAAGAGGCAGGCGACGGCAGTGGTACGCGCCATCGCTTCGTTCAACCCTGAGGGCGAGGGTTCATCGCGCCTGAAACAAAGGCTGTGTTAATAACTTCCCAAAGAAAACTTCGCTTTGTCCGAACTGGGAATAAATGTTGAAAATAAAATAAACAAGACCATGTGCTGTTGCCCATTGTTGTGTATTGTTTGGCTATATGATATATAAAAGATATGTTTAAAACAAAACGATTAAAACCTTTTACAATATAAGCTAATTTGAATAGGAATATTATTGTCGATGTTACCTCGTGTATGATTGTTTATCGAAACCTCATTGTTCTGTAAAATAATTTAAGCTATTTTGAGAGCTCTACCTTTGAATGCAAGTAAACAATTTTAGTCGAATAGACACTATTCTGTGGAATTTTGTTTATGTTTTCTCTAAATGTATTATGTAGATATAAGGAATGTTTCGTATTTAACCATTAATAAAACTTTGATGAGTGTGAAGCTTATAAAAAGTGCGTTAATGATTACGTCATGTTAATTTGTTATTAGTAAGTTACACTGTCATATACTGGGACTGTATACCTCTGTCTATCTCTTCAGGGATTAAGGGTCTGATGTTACGTTTAAGTTATGGTGAAGCCATATTCTACTGCCTGCCTCGTTGTTCGTGTTGGTTGCAAATGCGACTGCCGGTCCTGGGTTCAAATCCCGAGTTGAAC
>DWEJ01001171.1:0-13720 GCA_018245835.1 Mysoria sejanus stolli
TGGATATGGATCTGGGTCACAAGTCGCAACTGTCGTACATGTGGTTCTGGAACAGCTGCACTATTAAGGACACGTACGTACTGGGCCGGTACTTATAGGACATATAATTGCAAACGGGCGTAATGTAGAAAGTATACTAGGCGTTTTTAATTATACGTTTTAAATAGTTTTTAAAGTATTTAAATTCAAATAACATTTACATATAAAACACAGGTGAATTTAATAAATTATTTAAGCTGTTTTTAACAACAGCATCAGTAGAGCAAATCTTTTAGCGCAGTTTTAATAATAATAATCTTGATTGCCTCGTTGGTCGTGTTGGTTGCAAATGCGACTGCCGATTTGATTGTCCTGGGTTCGATTCCCGGGTCGAACACTACAAAACAATTTTACTAATTTAGAAAATTTTCTAAATTAAATTCTTTTCTTCTAAATCTTTCTCAGTTTTAAAATTCTGGTAGTGGTTCGAAGTCTGAATATGTGCCCGATGCATGGCGATAGGCTCACCACCTATTCCGTAGTGGGACGTAAAAACGTATGCGATGAGACGTGGGAGTGTTCTACATTCCTCTGCCTATCTCTTCGGGGATTACAGGCGTGAAGTTAAAAAAAATCTTCTTCGTCGAATCGATGGCTGATCATGAATAATCAGCTAGCGTGGTGAAAGGATTAGTCGCAATGTCCAGGGTGCGTATGTTCGTAGTAGGCAGTGTATGTTCGTAGATGATCAGACATAGTCGCCGCATGTGGAGGCTCCTTCCATGCACCTCTCAATAATATAATAACAATATCTTAAGACATTTCCACACACGGTCATCTTATCCCAAAGTAACCGTCAAGAGAGCTTGTGGTAAGGTAACCAGCCTGATAAGTTACATATAAATATATATTTAAACAGTTTATTTTTACACCCAGCCACAGAACTCAATACTTGCTCATCACACAAATATTTATATTCACTGGGACTCAAACCCACGAGCCCCGGCGCAACAGTCACGTTCACTAACCACTGCATCTACCAATCTTGTTTACAATATATAGTGATCGCGAATTGGAGTGAAAACGGAATGGCTATATAACCTTTATTAAAAAGTGATAATATTGCAAACATTAACATTTGTATAAATTGATAACTTTCAACGAAAAAAAAATATTCGTTTGAAAGAAAACCTTTGAAACATTTTAACAAATTTAGTTCAGATTCCCCATTCAAATATTAAGATCAATGGATCTTCTATTAAAGGCTGTGAAATATAAAACATGGGCTAGGTACCTACGTAAATTTATTAATCTGAGACGTTATTGAATTTGTGACTTGATATATTCCTGTGTTTTAATTGTGACTAATTTGTACTGAAATGGAGGTACAAATACCGTCTCTCTTGATAGTAACGTCCGTGCCTAAGCGTTTTTCATCGAAACATTGAATTTTTAAGTCGTAAATAGCTGTCAAGGACACTTCAATATGACCGGGGCCCTCAACAACTACAGTGTGGTAATAACTTCGATCTAACAGTTTATAAATGGCAGTACACGAACTGGTACATTAATATCGATTATTCTATTTAATTATTAAAATGGATTACATTTCAGGAAAATAATTTAATAGGGTTGTTCTGGATTAAGGCACCACCACTGCCCTCATTTAACTAAAAAACTAAATTTGACATAGTTATTTTTCTAGAATACTAAAAGATTTTCAGCCATTAACTAATACTAAAAGATTTTGAATCATTAACTGGTGCTTATTATAATTTAACGTTTTCGACGGTGAATTGTATCTTCCTTTTGTTCGTCTAATTAGTTGTCGTCTGCTAATAACAACGCGGAGAAATAAAATTGTTACCGACTTTTGGAGGCGACGTAACAATTGGGTCAAGGGATCTATTTCGAACCCGACACGATGGGTTTGCCGGCAGGCGTTAATCTGGGATACAAGTGATTGTGTCTATGCATTAATTTAATTTTTTCAAAATTAAAGAAAACTCGTTATTACTTCAACAGTTCTGTTATACGGCCAGTCATGGAATTTGGGGCGAACGCTTATACCGAGCAAAAGTCTTGAATCCGAGCCACTACTACGAGTTTTATAAGCAAATGAATTTATATACACTGAATATCTTTAACGGCCGTTATACGAAGAAAATGCTAACTCAGTTTTATTTAAAATCCGTTACTGAGACTTAAATCAAAACGATTCAGCGCATACGAACAAGTTAAATATATTTATATAGGAACCATGAAGCAGAAATAATACGACGTTCATTAAAATTCGCGGAAGAGACTTTATAACGAAATATTTTCACTCCTTCGTAAATTATACCGAATTCAATGGTTCTGATTTTCTAAATTGGGACCAATTAATAAAGCTGGATCTCTGAAATTAATTATCGCAATATCGTCGAGCGACATTTAGTTTTGAGAAGGGGGCGCTGTCATCAACTAGGTTTTATTAAAGAAGTAACGTATCTGCAGTGAATGTACAAAATATGCTAAGCTAATCAGTTGATAATTTTTTGATCGATAGATGGTTGTGTAATTTACTTTTGAGTTGAAACTTATTTCAAACTTATTTTTAGTCAGTTAATAACGTTTAGTGTCTTGTTTGGGCGGTACATAATGCACCCTCCGACCCCATGCTAGGAAGTCGTAATCCCGGTGCTGTCTGACCGCCGTATGGTATGGTATAGCCTACCTAGGTACGGTTATTTTCCCTGACTGCCGTCGACCAGCAGTGTAGACGTTGCGAGTAGCTGTGTTCTATGATCGCCAAGAAATCCCGATCCCAAAAGGTCTACGATCCCAGAAAATTTAAATTAGAAAAATCTTATTGTACCCTCACGGGATAGGCAGAGAGCATTGTACCCGACCCGGGATTTGAACCCGTCCTGGGTTGGTAGGTGCGTTTACAACCAACACGTTTAAAAATGTATTGAATAACAAAACAAATGTCAATCATTTTAACCGTGAGATTTGTGCAAAGTCGCCGAATTAATAAACCTCTATCCGGTTTTATGTCCATTAGCTCCATATATAAAAAATTCATCGTACTCTCCTAATACGCCTCTTAAATATTTTATCAAAGAGGTCGAATGCAAAAGAGAACAAGCTGAGCCAACATGGCCGCCACGTCCGCTGATAAATCACCCGGTTCCTGCCTGTTTTTCACGTCACATTTTAGCGTCGTCCGATTTCATAGTATCTATTTTCGTTAAGCATGAATTCGATGATAAATTGGCGTGTCATTCAACGTGATTTTGAGATCCTTCGTCGACTTTTTATAACCCTGAAATGGTAGAATGATTCTTATTTCTCCGTTCTCTGTATTCTTACCGTAGAACTTATACACATACGTATATGTATGTATGCAAATACATATATGTATGTATGTACGTTATGAATAATACTCTCCGTGGGTTCTGACTGTTATGCACAACGACATGACAAAAATCAATATTCGTACGAATTTTGTGGGACTCTAAAAATATTTTTTTTATTATTTCTCGTGTTGGAGATCTAAATGTGGTGTCATTACCAAAGGCACGGTTACGTTATAGTTCAGCATAAAATAGTTACCGCAAATAACAGCTTAATTTCCATAGCACAGTGCAATGTAATTAACAACGAATGCGAACCAATCCAGATTTTCATCGATAGCATTTTCCATTGCTATCAGCAAACGCGCCATTTGGCCGGACACGAAGCCAAATTGTACACAAAGCGGTAATTGCGCTATAGTTGTTGTCTACAACAAAGAGTTCAATTCACATTTACTGTTTTCGTGAAAGTTTCGTCGGTTGTTAGGGTCCCTTCATCAGCAAGCCTGTAACACGAAATTACCAACTTCAAAATGTAACTCGTTAACGCGGGGTGAGCAGGTAAATGGAAATTTCTCGAATATTCCAGAAATTAGAAAGCGGCATTCGTCTACCATCATGACGGAGCAAGGTATCTTTTTATCTGTTATATTTGATAAAATTATATTCGGGAAATTGGTTCATACGCACCCGGAAATGTATGAACAAAGTTTCCTTCGTTAATTTAAAAAATATGCGTTGAATGTTAATTATATTTTCAGTACTGAAAATACGTTCAAACTCGCTTTAATTTATTTTTTGGGCTTTACTCCGCTCCTATATTTCATTTACCAGCCTTTGTGGACTTATTTTAAAAACGAAAGTCTAATAAGTACCCTACTTTCTAATAATATGCATATTATTGCCAGTATAGTGTTTTTAATATGGAATATGTATACAGAACTGTTGAGAGAATGCCTAATAAAATAAATAATCAAGCAGATATACAATGTCAAAGTTGATGGACGCAGGTGCCGAGGGAAGCCAAGCCTCACTCACATTGATCAATTATGGCAAATACTAGCTGATAGGTGAGTCAAAAGTCTCCGAAATCGGTGTGCATGAATGAAGAGATTGAGAAATGTAGAAAAATCGCCGCAGGTCTGTAAGGACAGAGATATTTGACACTTAGAGCTCTCTGCCTACCTTGTGAGACACCTGGCATGAAGATGTGTTTGTAGCATGAAGAACTGTTTGAAATTACATAAATTGATGATACTAATAAAAAAATCGCAGAAATTGATATTTAATATCTTATTAACATCATTGAAATCTTTTTTTAAGTAGCCTTTATTAGTCTCAATCAAAGTTTTAATAGCTACGAGCAATCTAAAGGGATATGAGAGGATTCTCCTTTCCGGCCAGATTTTTTTACAAGAGTTTGCGGATTAAAGCGTTCTTCTATACCTACTCTATAAAAATCTATTGTAGTAATAAGACCGCGCTCTTAAATCTCGCCCGCGGCTCTCGACTACTGAAATATTAATGAGTACATTGCGGCCCCAAACGGACCCTCTTTATCTTGATAAAAGGCTGAACACTCGATGGTCGCGATATTGGAAGTAACAAGCTATTAGTCTTCAACTGAAAATATGTCTTTATGGTTTTCTTCGAGTTACAATTTATTAATAGGATAAGAAGGCGAATTGATCTTATTTTAAAGTCATACTTTAAAATTTAAAACATTTGATATTTCTGTACTGACGAAAACCTATTTAGTAGGTGGCAATTTTTTTAACCTAATAATTTGCGCAAGTTTTATATTAGTATGTATATACTTATTAGTATGTATATATTACTATGTATACATTCGATGTGATATATGAATAAATATATGTTGAATACATTTCTTATTCCCTAGAAAATTTGTTACAGAACAACGCTCTTGATATACGTCTTTCGTAAATGAAGGTGTTAAAAAATGTTCAACCTCACCCACAAACGGGGCCGGCGCATCTGCTCCAAAGGGGCTTGAAACCTTTAATTCCAGCATGCCGGGATATAGCTTCCGGTTTCATTATGGTTGTATTTAAGTTTTAAATAGAGTATTATTTACTGTTGTTATTTTTATTATGGACTAAACCGATTCTGTCGTTAGTGTTGCATACTTCCCACGTCAATATGGTTCAGTGCTTTTACGCATCACATGTTACGATAAACATTGTTTCTCGTTATTTGTATTTTACTACCGCCAGGGTGCTTCCAGGTGCCGCTGACAGTTATTGCTGTTCCTGTCAGATTTGTGGGACCATTGGTGATTTATTTTAAAATCATCTCTGTTTTTGTGAATAATTTTCCATTACGTTTGTTTTTTAATATTTTGTTTCATTTTTACAATTTTCGCTTGGTAAAAGCATATAACAACTCTGTCAATAGTTTATGTAGTTACAATTATGTTTGAATAATACGAGTATGTATTTTACTTGATATGAAGGCATTGAAAAGTTCATTATAAATAGTTGTTAATCATAATGACCAAGGATATTTTTTTTCACGAACTTTTCAATGTGAAATTACTCAATACAATTAACCAAAGAAAAAATAAAAGCGTCTATAGTTCTCCGAGACTTTCCAGTTTCAGCGATGACTTACTTGACTTTGAGCTTCACCAGTAGAGTCATTAATTCGCTTTTGTCCTATCCGGCCTGCCCGCCTCCAGTTCCAGCCCAGTTCCAGCTAGGCACCAGCGCCCTCGTTTTTTATAATCTCTAAAACGCGAACGAAAATTTCGTCTTCTGTACAATCTCCCGCCGCCTACCGTTACCCGTCTTTCGATTTCAATTTATCCATTCGATGAGAGTGAAAATGTTTTGTACAATTTCGATTGTTCCCTTTAAACTCTAACCGAGTTTGCGAACTAATTAGATTTAGAGCAGGTGTCAAAAACACTGCTCACGGGGGACCAGCGCGGCGCTTTGTTTAGCCCGGTAATCATAATACATGTAATGAAAATTGATAGGAAATTGTTCCCATGGCCTTCAAGTTTAATTATGTTAAATCGTTTTCCTCGCGTGGTGTGGCAGCTCGCTCCAGTATTATGTTTGTTGAATAACTTACAACGGCCGGGGAGACGTACGTCGGGGTGAATCTTGAATATTTTATAAGTAGCTCTGTTCTTCGTGTTAGCTAGGATACGTGGCAATGAAACGCCGCAATAATTCAGAGAAATCTTTTAAATTGTTAAAAGGCTTGAATAGGGCGCAGGTGGGCATCGCATGAAAGTTATGTATTGTGTCGTAAATGGAAAAGCTGATAGGCTCTATATGGCTCGTGTGGATCGATCGAGTATCTCCGGCCGCTGAGTGCCGCGCGCAGTTTTCAATTTACTTGCACTCTTTGATAAACTTTCGCATTCGAATTGTTTTCATATTCATTTGTGTTATTTCCTTTATATCTGCTGTAGTAATGTTGGTTTATTAATGGAGTTTTTATTTGGAAACGATGTAGAAACTTAAATATATTTATTCCAACCAAATAATATAATTGTGTTAATTTACTTATATATTCTTTATAATTTCACCGTAGAAACACGTGTCTCCTTTCAGAATGAGAGGGTTATAGTGTAATGTGCCACGCTGACCCAGTGAAGTCTGCCAATGCATGGCAGACTTCACTCGCAAGAGAACTTATTCTTAGGAATTTTAAGATTTGCAAGTTTTCTCACAACTATTTCACCGTTACAACAAGTGATATTTATACTTAAAACGCGCATTATTTTAATAAAAACCCGGACCCACGGAGTGAGGGGCTAAATTTCAAACAACTAGGCGATCATAGCTTTTTATATGTAAGGTTTATATCCATTGTCAATAGAATTTGTATTGCGGTGAAATTTTGAGAATATTATTTTGGTTTTATTTTTCATCCATTATTATTATTGCAAATGTTCCAATTTTCTATTTCTTGGCAGTGGTGTTTCTCCGAAATTGATCAAAGATCAAAGCCAATTCGGTTTAATCTATAAAGCAATTGATTGCTCGACCAGCCATTCTATTAGACATTTAGCATTTTAAAAGGTAAACATGTATTTTAATTTCGTTTCCCATTTCACTGTGAATTGTTTTCGTTTTATTATAATTATATACAATATTCACGAACGAAATGCTCACCTGTACAATTGTAGCTACTAGCATACTTGTGTATCTTTTGGCCGGATTGTTTCCGGGGTCGACAGACTCGCCGTGCCTCTTCAATACTTTCTGATTTCTCTCTTCATTGCCCATATCTGGTCTGCCCTCGTACAGTGTCCGCGCCTACGTCCATCAACATTCACATTGTACATGTATTACATGTGCAAACTGAACAATGAGCCGCGGGCCGCGGAGCCCGCACGAATACGATGAGCCTTCCTGTTTATTGAACCGTGTGTTATGAGGTATACTTATGTGTGATACTTTTTATAATGTATGGTGAAGTGACGCAATGACGGGCGGCTATAATTCAACACATGCTTTTGTAATATATATTTCACTTTACGATACATGTTATGTTAATGTCGACAATATGAAAATGGATCTTTGAATTAACACATGTTATCCAATCTCAGCACCATTATTTTTGTTTTTGGCAGGCTTCAAAGTCAAAGTCAAAAATCATTTATTTATATAGGATTTGCAATCACATATACCTAAACACATATAAACGTACATACATACATACATACATACATATCTTCACGCCGGGTCCCTCACGGGGTAGGCAGAGAGCACTGAGTGCCAAATATCATATCAAATGAATTATATGTACAGATTGATTTATCAGTTTTATCAGATCAATCAAAAATTGGTGGTACATGTCATTTTGAAAAATCGTACAACTTCGGAATCCCATCAGCAAAGTGAAGAGCGAGCCAGGCGCGATAATTGAACGTTATGGAAAACTTTGGCTGACGTTAAAACTTTTCCATCAAGGATTTCCTTGTCAGGAGGGTAATAATTTTACGTAATCATATTTACATTAGCTGCGGCATATTTACGTTTGATAAATGTTGTTTCGTATATTCCGAGTTGGTTTACCCAAGTGGTAAAATTCGACCGACAGTTAAAGCTTTTAATCGTTTGTGGGATTATTTTTGTCAAACAGTATGTCTCTAATAATCTTTACATTGTGGTAATGTTTGATCACAGATAATTGTGTTTGACATTGACAGCTTGAATGGAAACAATGAATGCTTTATTTTATTGAATTCGATTGATTTAAAATGAGGTGAAAATAACAAAAAAAATTTAATATTGTAATAATTTTGTTAACATACCTTTTTACATTCTCAACAAAGCTTTTTAATTAGATCTCGTTTATAAAAAAGATATTTGATTTAAACCAAAGTGTAATAACTAGATATTTAGGTAAAGTAATTAATAGTTGTGAAAATATATTTACTAAGAGCAGAGATCAAGCTTTTTTTGGATCCGAAGTTCGACAGTATATTTCTAAACACTTGAATCATCTTAATTCTAATTAAGTTTTGTTTTTTGCCTCTGCCTGCCTCGTTGGCCGTGTTGGTTGCAGCACGACTGCCAATCAGAAGGCCAGGGTTCAAATTCCGGGTGGGGTACTACTTGATTATTTTGATTTAGAGTTTAGAATTGTGCTCGACGTATGGCAATAGGCTCACCACCTGTTCAATAATGGGACGTCAACGTAACAAGTCAAGCTTGGAAGTGTACTATACTCGTTTGCCTATCTCTTCGGGGATTACAGGTGTGTTGTTACGTTGTGAAAAAATATAGGTAAGTACATGTTTTTGCATTTGAGCAAAAAAAAAACTGCCTGACTGTCTCGTTGGTCATGTTGGTTACAAGTGCGACTGCCGATCGCGAGGTCCCGAGTTCGATTCCTGGGTAGAACACTAAAAAAATTTCTAATTTAGATTTTCTAGTAATGTTTCGGAATCTGGATATGTGCCCGATGCATGGTAATAAGCTCACCACCTATTCCATAGTGGGACGTAAACGTAACTGGTGAAACGTTGGAGTGTTCTGCATTCCTCTTCGGGGATTACAGATGTGAAGTAAGGTTAACATTTTAAAAAAGAAAAATTTTGCATATTTACAAATGGGTTTCAATCTAAATTGTGTACACCACACATGAAGACCAATTTGCTTTCAAGACCGCAGCCGCCCGCAATCAGCTCTAAATGAATCAAAGCTTTCTGAGCGCCACAAACGCGTTAGGTTTCAGACTAAAAAAACCTCCGGTTCCTAGTAACGAGTACACTGTCTACGAATGGTCAAAAACGTTTTTATCTCACTTTCAATATTGATGAGTTCAATAAACATCAGCCGCCTTAATTATAATAGGATTTTTAACGCGTGTTCATACAAAATAATAACATATGTAAAGCGCAATTCATTATTATTGAGTATTTAAAAATTACGAGAAACTATTGGTCTATTTCTTCTAATATTTAGCCTATTGTCTATGTGCATTAAGGTCCAAGTTCCTCCGGGATTGGTTTGATTCGTTCAGAACGTATTAGAGAATCGACGAAACTCATTTTAACATGAAGAATTATTAAATAAAATAGAATTATATTTCAGTTTGTAACAATTCCTATATCTATAGTCACGGTCGAGTTTGATTAAAACTGTTTAGCATCGTCGACTGCCTACTAAATGGCGACATTCTCTCATTCGTGTAAGTATTAATATATTTTATAAATTCGTTCATTCGTTTTCATTCATTCATTTACCTTACTTACTTCCTTTTCATCCATTGATTTCTATTAGTTCATTTCCATTTATTCGCTCTCGTTCATTAATTCAAAAGCCCTGAAGAACTAAACAGGTCCATATTCAATATCACGCAACAAGTATACAAAAGTATTTCGTAACTACATACTTATTATACCAACATACACTAATCAACGATCTTAAGATCTTTGAATACATAATAAGTCAAATAATATTTAGTCAAATAATACATTCATATAACAAAGACAGCAACTATCATTATATTGGCTATCAGCGTTATAATAATAATATTTCGTCGTAGAAACAAAACATAACTAGCATCGACTAATCTCTGGTTACACAAAATAATACAATTATCTGTCTAATAAGCTTACGATTTTCCTGACCACACAATATCATCTCTCTCTTGATTTTGCGCAGCACTCTTTAAGCATGAATATTGTACACAAAGGAAACGTAATACATATGAGTTGCCGTAATTTACTGTGACTGGTAGCCAAAGACCCTTCTCATTTGATAGATTACAATGCAGCGTTTAAGCTATATAAAAGATTATAAAGCACTAGCATGGCTTTACAAGCTCTACAAGATATCTGTGCATGGTTAATTTTTTGCCATTGTTATACGACAAAAAAACCAAAATTTAATGCCAATATCCCTTTGATCGTTAGCAGCTGTGTTATAAGTGTGTATAAGTATACGTATATCAAAAAAATGAAAAGAATGAAAAGAAAAAAAAAGAAAAAATGATATGTATGAAAAGAGTTATGAATATGGAGGAGGCGCGGCAGGTCTGTAAGGATAGAGATATTTGGCACTCAGTGGTCTCTGCCTACCCCGTGAGGGACCCGGCGTGAAGATATGTATGTATATCAAAAAAGTTAAATATCACTTGAATAATTCCGGCTTTCATTTGCTCCGTATGTGTCGATAGTACTTTCGTATTCTGAACATGTCTTCAACATTTCAATCTTATAATTCTATTCCGGTGCCGGCTTCAGAACAAACTTAAGCCTTATCTCACAGCCTGACGTGCATAATGCACAATGCACGTATGTCAAATCCATTTCCTATATGCCAAGTAAGTGTTTGTCTAACTGCTAAATGCTCATTTTTCTTGATTATTATTTAATGTTCCAATTTGTGGTCCAAAAAACAAACTACAATTGCATGAGGTTTTCATTTTGTTCAAATGAAGTGTAGCAGTAATCTTTAAATATCATTATTATTATATTGTTATACTTTCGCGACAACTTCATTACTAGATAGGCAGGAAGCGCCAAATGTCAAATACATAATTATATTTCGTACCTGATATTATTCTGCTACATTTAACTAATTCATCTTCATACTTTATATTCAAATTTTGAAGACATTTTAGGCTTGGTGTAATCACTATATTTCTTTGTACAATTCATAGACCAGAGCTTTCTTAGTTTTATTTATGATATAAATGTAACATTAATCAAAGGATGTTTTTGTTGTGAAGGGGTCAAACACACTGACAAAATTGCTGCTGCACTGCTGATCAACAGATTTTAGGTTTCATTCCTAGGTTGGGTATTATTGTAATATTTTAACTTAGATCATGCAGCTGAAATTTCCAGTAGCTGATCGATGTCGGGGTTTGTGTCTGGTTTGCGGCAATCACTTCTTATTTAACGTACTCGTAAACGTTACTGATGAACGTTGGAGTGTACTTTCATCCGTTGCCTACTTCTTCCCAGATCAATTGCGTGGGGTTACGGGGTAAAACCAAAAAAAAATAGTGGACTCGTGGTCTGAGACTTATTCTGAATCACTAAGCAATCACTAACATAACACGACACGTTAACTCTCGTAAGCTGTTTAAAAGTCTATTACCGCATTTGATGCAACTGGTGTAAGAAATACAAAAGGATTTTTTCAGCTGTCAAGACCGTATGACTTGATTGAACAGGATTGTTACGTGTGTGTGGCAACCTCATCAGTTGAAGGATGACTTCCGAGCGGAATTTCATTTGATAGCTCTGGTTGGGACCACATCTGTCACAGGTTTCCAACAACGTTGACACTACGATGATGGAATGCAGAATAGGGTGATGTGATATTGTTGTGTCGGTATAATAAGTCTACTTATTGCATTGTATTAAAAGAGCAAACGTATTCTAGTGGTTTAGAATTAAAACTGGCAGTCCCAGGGTCCTGGTCTGAATGTCGGTGGGTACCTTTTCTTAAAAAAAATATAGCATATTTCGTATAATGCTATGTTTTAAATATCAGTTGTAACGATGAAAGCATATTGATGGAAAATTTGCAAACATTAGAGTTGTTTATAATGTTCCGTTTTAAGTCTGCTACCCCGTACTTGGCCATCTGGGAGCCGATGACCCTAACTAGCCCTTTGCATTTTGTGAGATTTGTATCACATCTAACCATAGAAATGTAGATAAAAAGATTAACAATGAGATTGAAACTTTTGAATTAACTTGTTATATCTATGTATAATTATTTCGACAACTTCAGGGTTAAAATCAGTAGTAAGAATGTATTCAAATAATAAACATTAGTGTGAAAATATCATTTAAATTTATTAAGATCGGTTACATTTCCAAAAACACAAATCGAAACTCCGAAAATACACCTTATATCCCGTTATCCCCGGTCTCGGGTCTCCCAGCTGTGAACTGTGAACTGTGAACGTTTTATGCTTCATGGGTAACCTCTGTGAACGTTTTATGCTCCTTGGGTAACCTCCTGTACAACCACTTAACCCTAAAGTTGGGCACAAAATAATTTGTTCTCCAAACTTGGATAAGTAAACTTAGAAGCTTCAAGTTCGCAGTTCCTGTACCTCGAAGCGTATGGAACCAGGAAATGTGTTCGCTGGGTAAGAATTTTGGAACTCTATGAATTTTAATCGGTGTCCTGTTTGTTAATGTTTAAATTGGACTAAGTTTCTGTACACATTATTTATAACGGTTGGAATGTTCTTTTGACCTGGTGTGGGTCATTGCTGGGCACAAATCTCCACTGAGAATGAAAGAGTTACGGCCATAGTCTGCCACGCTGGCCAAGCACGGATTGCCTTTGTCTGCTGTCACCTCATCAGGTAATATAGCAGTCAAATGATTGAAATGAAGCCTAGAAAATAGCACGCTTTTCTTGGAAGAACCTATTCATTCTTGTCTTAAATAGTTCCAGGTTGTACAAATCGGTAAATAAAAAAGCCGGTGGGGATTTCAGATCTTTCGCAGTTAAGAACACTTTTTAGAATAGAATTTTCTCGTGATAAATTAAGTTTAAAATATCTTTATAGGTTTGGCGGCTTGTGACTCACCTCGCAGCCAGAGTGACAGCGATTTGGGCGAGATAAGTGAGTATTGTTCTAACATTTTTAAAAGTTGTTCTAGCTATATAATATATATTTTTGACTATAGCACATCGGTCATAATACCGGTCCGCTATGTGCTGATATCGGATTTGATTCCGCGTCGGAATTATAATTATGTGAATTATTTTGTCTATTTTTTTATGAGGAGAGATTTGTGTTATTTCGCGATTTTGTATTTAGGAGAGATTTGTATTATCTGGAAAACCAATCTTATTATCATTATAAGACAATGGGTGAGTAAATAACATAATTATGTTATTTGATAGATGTTGCCCAATTCTTTTCAGAAATATTATTGT
>DWEJ01001172.1:0-13720 GCA_018245835.1 Mysoria sejanus stolli
TAGAAAATCTAAATTAAATTAAAGTTCTAGTAGTGGTTCGGAGTCTGGATATGTGCCCGATGCATGGCGATAGGCTCTTACCTCTACCTGTAATACCTCTTCGGGGATTACAGGCGTGAAGTTAAAAAAATATATATATATTCTACATTCAAAACAACATATACTTGCAACCGGACTGTATTTCTAGGAAAAAACGTCAGTAGGTACAAATGCCTAAACCGATAAAATAAAATATTAAAACAAACTGCATAAAAATATCTACAAAAAAAAAATCTGCTACGAACATACTAAAATCGTAAAATAAAACGTAAAGCAACAAATACAAATCGTCTAGGTGCTACGGCGCGGTAGCAAATAAAATTAAATGCAAGTCGTGCTTACCGGAGCCACTCGCAAATAGGAAGTCCCTGTGGAGGGATGACGTCTTCAGGTAAGGGTAAAACAGCTTGCCGCCTGCCAGCGCCCGGGACTCACTGCGGGGTGAAAAATTTCCAATAAAACTACTTGAATGTTGATATAAACTAGCTTCCGTATAGCCGTATAGCTTAGTATAGCTTAGTATATTTATATATTATTCATTACACCTGTATGGTGTACAACGGTACTATGTCTATCTATTCGGGTATTGCGTTATGTTACAGTCTAAAATTTATACAAAGATGATAAAGAACAGATACACGAGGTATGTAATTGAAATGTCGTAACTAGACGGAGTTTGTACTACATACATTTGTATTCACTTCGCGGCCGGCACTTATGTTAAAATAGCTCGATGACAATGTAATACGAAAATGTATATAAATATACATAAATAAACTAATCAATGTACTTTATTTAAAAGAATATATTCGAGTATTTATGCATTCCAATTTGAAAAAATAATGTAATATGTTCTAAATTAAACGATATGTCATAGTTCATTTATTCAATTTACTTGCGTACGAGTACTTATGAGTTTACGTCGTTTAAGAATAATGTAGACTTTAAACTTTTAATTTAACGCGTTTTAAATGCATGTAGAAAATGTTATATTAATATACGAGGGACGCAAATAACTTTATATTTGACGATTAAACTACAAAATGCAACGAAAAGAAATGAAATAAAAAAAAACATTTGTGAAAAAGCTAATAACATAGAATATATTATAATAAGTAAGCAAATTTTTATAAATTCTACATATTTCAATGTGAATCAATCTAAGGACGAATAGAGAAAACTCAATGTGAATTCTAAAAATAAATCACAAAACGTTCCATAATCGAATCAAATAAAGCGTCCCCACTAAAGTAACACTGCGGAATAGTACCTGATTATCTAATTCAAATTGAATCAGTTACTTCCTTATTACGCAAGGTGAATGTGGCTGTGCAAAATGGATCGCGAAAGCCACACTCGATACAAATGACCAGTCCAAGGATTCATGGCTGATTTACACTAGAGTTGGTATCCTTTTACGACGTGAGGCAATATTATAAATGCTGCGCCTTGAGTTTAAATTAAATATACAGGCATTTATCTGGTAAAACGCAGCCCAGGTAAAGTGTAATTATAATGAACTGAGGAGTCGCAATGAGACAAACATTAATGTAAAACAGGCCATTTCTCTTCTGTTTTTCTGATTATAAACGTATCCTAGCAAACAGGCAGATGGGCCAAGTGACGGTAAGTGGTCATCGACGTCTATACAGAAGTATAGACGTTATTTAGTTAACAATAAAAGGCATATATTAGCTTTTAGATAAAGCATAGATATGTATGAATTGGTGTAAATCGCGAATTAGACAAAAATCAATATGTAATTATAAATACATATATACTTTTATGATTTTTTCACAATATTTGAGCTAAAATACGTTTAACTAATTTATTTTCGATATTTTTGGATTTATTTGAAGCAGAAAAAATTGTTTTCAAATACATATACCTAATGCGTTTTATTATTGTCCTAAATAAACTCAATCAACTAACCATAATTGATAAATAATTATAATGTTATAAACGCTGAGCACATCCGATATTGATTAAATTATCATTGTGAGAAAATAGTCAACCGCAAAAGTCATGTGCAACAAGCTAACCAAATAATATTATAAAACAAGTTATGATGAGGTTACTACTATCTAGCAGTTATTTGTTCCCGTTTTATTAATTAATATCTCAATTTGTATCACACTTAGAAATGCACACCTAATTTCACGATTTATAAACATTGATGTATGAAGAAATATACAACTTATATTTTGGTACAGCTTGTATAAAGTTATTGAAGGTGACCTATTCTGGATTTTATGTTAGAAACTTGTTTTTCCATACCAACTAATAAACGGTTTTAATTGAAAATATATGAAAGAAAATATTTTTACTTTGATGAAAGCAGAGAGTTTATTGATTGTTAACTGTACCTGATACATATTTATTTAGCCACGATTTGTGAACTAACTATTCGTACCAAAACAAACGTGAGGTTTTCCATTAAGGGTGGGTCGATTTTAAAATTGAATAAAACAAGTTTTATATGAGATATCAATAAGGTTTACTCTTTATTTAAGAGCCCTATCTATTACATTATGGGTGAAGTATAACATCGTTGAAATGACCGCCGCGGCTTCGCTGGGTGGCATTCGGAAGGTCCAGTTTTCAATGACTTTAGCGCATATATCAGGCTGAATTTAACCCATGGCATCGATTACGTTGTCTTTGCGGACCGCGGTGATTTGCGGCTTATTCACATAGACCTGGGACTTAAGAAAGCCCCACAACAAAAAGTCTGAAGGGGTCAAATCACACGATCTTGGAAGGCCAATTCACGTCACTTCGATGCGAGACAACCATGCCATGAAACGCATTCATGCAAAAATGGGCCTAATCGCTAAAGATGATTTTTCGACCAAAGCTGGGATCAACTTCCAACTGCTTCAAAACCCAATTAGCGAACACACGATGCTGCCTATGGTAATTTTGTTTCAGCTTCTGGGTCAGTTTAATTTTATATGGGTTCAGGTCTAAATCATGACGCCAAATTCGCCATGTTGTGGTCTGAGACAGGCCAAGTTCATGTGAGCGACGCGAAATTGACTGCCTCGGATTCTGTTGCACAATCTCACGAACAGCGGCAATGTTTTCTGCAGATCTTGCGTTTCGTTGACGTACGGTTGTTGGCTGATTGTTCACTAAGCCGGTGGACTCGAATTTAGGCACCAAACGTTGAATAGGCGACTTGGAATGACGACCATGTACCGCATAAAAAAGGGCGCAACGCGTACATCGTTGCTACACACATTTTGATAATAAAGTTTTAACATTTGCACGTGCTGTTCGACGCTATAACTTGGCATGATGATTTGTCTTTAGTGGCAGATTAAAAGACGATATTTAGACAAAAAGTAAAAAAAATGATATGACCTCCACAAGCTATCAAATTCAACCCATCCCTATTGGAAAACCCTATATAATGACTGTATTCCTCAAAAAGGTAGAAAACCACCAGTTAAGTTTACGTCCCTCTATGGAATCGATGGTGCGTCTATGGCCACACCAGGCACATCTCTAGACCCCGAGCCACTAATCGAAAACTTTAAGGTTTTTATAACAACTTTTTCTCTATTTATACCCAAAAGTTATCTTGTAGAGATTGTTTAGTGCGTGCTTGTTATTAAGTGCACAATAAACAATCAGTTAGATGCACAAGACAGGATTTTTTATGCAAAATAACGTTTAGATTATAATGGTGCAACTATGGCATCTTACATGTTTTACGCGAATCAAAAAAAATATCACAACTAGTGACACTAATTTCAATACGAAAAATATTAATGAATGCTAAAGTATTGATGAAAAAAGAAAAGTATTAATGAATGTGAAATGTTTCCCACGTATTAGGTATTTGAGCTACTACGACTACCCCATCAAATATTCTACGTATGTAGTCGTTAGAATTAACAATATTTACTCCACATCCGCCGGGTCATGTTTGTCATTTTTATAATATTGCAATTGAAAACGACACAGTTGTTTTTTTTTTTTCATTTCCTACAACGTCTACAGTTCACTCACTCATTCTTATTTTAAAACGCTACATACTAAATAAAATTCGCTGGTTTAGTGCAAACATTAAATGATTGAGTTGCTATGCTTTTTTTTTGTTCTATAGATGTATTTAGAAGCTTTAATGTCGTACATAGCAATCGTATCAAACGTTGGTTATTTTATTATGTTATAAATACATATATTTAGTATCGCAGTTGGGTAGATACTGAAATAGCTAGTTTTGTATGAACTAGGATAACTAGAAACCTAAGAAATACGGCAAATTAAAAATCAGCTCCTTAGTTTTATTAAATTTTGTGTATAAACAACTTATTGAAAGTTATTTTTTATTATCTTTTTTATTTGTAAATAAATTAATACATCATATGTTCGCTGACTAAAAAACTTTATTTCACAATGTGTCTCCTTCCTAGCCGTAAACTAATATTTTCTTAGCAAATTGTGATATTAAAACACATTTCTATTATATTTGTACGGTGGTAATAATAGTGTACTGGTTTAATCTTGAGCCGTAACCGCCTGGATCCTGGAATTCAAATTGGCACATGGGACCCTAACATTTGAAAGTTATGTGCGTATTTTCAACTACACATATTTATATATCGCTCGCTATACAAAACATCGTGAGGAATCCTGCGGACTTTAGATTTTCTCATAATGATTTTGTTACGAAATCTACACGTGTTACGTTATCGTGATAAAATGGCACGTTTAATCGTTCCCATTCTGATAATAAACCAATATAGAGTCTGGATGATAGGTGATATTTGATTACTAATAGTTTCATTTGTCGTCCAAGATGCTTCGCGTTAGATATAGACTAGACGTACAATATTTTAGATTAGATAGACTAGACACATTTTCTCGCCACTTGAGTGAGTTCGTAAAAGTTTCACTGCGTGTATTATGTTAAAAATTGTAAATGTAACTAAATTACTCATATATTCAGTAAGATGTTCAATAAATAATAATTTTAATCGCGTATAAAAATAGAATGTTGTATTTTATATAGGACAAGCTGATACTCTTAAGCGTGGTGCTCTATCAATGGCAGTGACCGGCTGCCCTTAAAGTTGAAGTGTGTTCTTCATGACCACTTCAAATAAAAAAGCGCTTTGAGTAACTCGCAGGGTAAGGTAGCGTCGATGTTCTCTCAGCTTAAAAGATTTTATAATTTTTCTCGTTTATTCAAATTAAAACAATTTTTTATAAGACTTTGTGCATGTCAAAAATGTATATCAGCATATATGATTGTTTTTAAAAATAAAAATGTGTTATCCCTACAACTAATTTTCGTAGCGGTAGCCTATTTTATTTATAAATTACAATAGTAGTTTTTACTCTTTCAAATATATAATACCAAGTTTAAAAATTTTAATTAATTAATCAACAGGTCTGTATTTAAAAAGATGTGAAATTAGAGAATTATGAAATTTGTCGTTATCTATAAAATATTTTAGTAGTACGTATCCAAAAATTGGTTACATTTTGTTCCATTAAAAGTATTTCTTTATTTTAATTATCTTATTTCTTATTTGAAATATCAATTAGAACTTTATATTATAGTTTTAATTACAACATAACTAATATTATCCCGTAAAATTAGTGCTGATCTATTCGAAACCGCAGTAAAAAGTTACTTAAATCTCAACATGGCGTTGACGTTTAACATCCTTCCCGCCAAAAACATGCCACCCGCGTGTTCCACAGCGTTCGGATACTCGCAAGCACGTCGCGTCTTCCCGCAGTTCGTTTAGAAAGGACTCCTGAGGCGTCCTTGCGGGGGGCGGGCCGCGCGGGGCTGCGCGATTTTTCACTCAAGACCACGTGTTGCCCACGTGCGTGGAACGAAACTTTTCGCCAAAGTTTTTCCCGCGGCTACATATAACGCACGCTTTTTGCATGCACGAGAACAAGTTTTCAACCTGGTACGTGTATCCATTTTTAAATCTATTAATGTCAAATATGATTGATGATGGAATGGCGGTTTTTTTGCCACTATTTAGAAATAGAAAGTTCGCTTTAAATGTTCGCATGTTAGCTTTAATTATATTAATTAAACGTTATTGATATATGTTATGTAAAGTGAAATTAAACATGTATTAGAAGTTTTAATGTCGCATGCAATTTATTTAAACCGCTTGTTATTGTACTAGCACATTAACGGGAAATAATTAACTTTAACATGCCAATTATATAGATATAATAGAATCAATATATTTGAAATATAATGTTGAACATTAATTTTATTATTAAAGTATTTTCGAACGTTTGCAATCAGTAATTTTATTCTTTACGATTCTAAGCTGATTTCACGCACTCTCATGGGGTCAGAAATAAAATTTGAACTCATTACAGCAACGGTGAGATAGTTATGTTGCTGGCCATTCAGAAACATTGCTAGCTTATAAAAATTAAAAAACATCGATTAGTTCCATATTTCGGCGTGATCACTATAATTGATTGATATGAGCCGTGCCTAACACTCATAAAAATTATTAATTATCGTCATCGGATTTCACCAATACACGATTCCCTTGTTATTGCTATAATAGTAATAAAACTTAACTTTCCCAACAATACACATAGACAGTGCCGTTTTGCAATCAACATATCAACTAAAGCGTATCTAGAAAATTCTTAATTGAACTAATGAGAAGTAATTACAATTTTTATTGCGGCCATAATGATTACGATGCCTTAAAATAATAAAAGCAATTAGACATTGATGGGCGTAGCGCAGTGATTATTTCCATCTCTTTTGCTCTCGCGATGGATATATGGGAGTGAGTGGTGAACGAGAGTTTGATTAGATGTAATTGTTCGAACGGTTATAAAACTCGATGTCAGAGAGTTATTCAGCTTGTCGTAAACTGGCGAGATGTTTCCCACTTGTAACTTGTGTCTTAGAGTAAAAAAAATCAAAAGGTAACTATTATGAGTATATGAGTGCCGGTAGATTACATTTTTAAGAATGGCCTCAGTGATGTAATTAAGATGAAGTGCGAGCACAATTGAAATGACTGGTTCAGAGCAATGTAGTTGATGAGCTTGTGAGTCATCAGGGCTACCAGGTACTCTTGAATATTTTGGACAATGAAGCAAAGTTAATTACCTCATTTTTTTTCTTATTACTTTTTACATAGTCAGTTCCTTATCATTAATGCTTACATAAAAATATATCTCTATATAAGTATTGTGAGCCTCAGGAGAGTAAAGAAATACATAGTTTTTTTTCCATAGGACTTTAATTTCGGCAGTTTGGATATTAAGCAAGCTATGACGTTACATCCCTAGCATGTGACAACCCTGCTTATGGTATAGTAATTGAGCGGAGTTCCGAAGAATTTAGACGAATAATGACCAGATCAAAATAGATTTGCTCTATTTAGAAACTATTCCTGTTCCTAAAATATTATTTTGACCTCAAATATTTACATCTTTTTTTGCATTTGCATTCAAGTTGAACGACAATTTGTATAAGTATAGTATACATATTAATAGTATGTGAAAATTTAAATGTTTGTTTTCAAAATTATAGAATTGAAGAACAATTTACATAAAATTTTATTCTGAAATGGTTAAGAAAAATTTCATATTCATATTTTTTTATATCTATTTCAATGGTTCGTTTTATTAATACCTTTTAATAAGTATATTTTTAACAGACATAAAAATATTTTTGGTAAAAATTGAATGTCGATGAAAAAATAAAGATAAATGTGGTACGGTGATGAGCTTTTTTTTCATTTAACCTATATATCTTTTCGTTTAATGGGATTACTTTCACGCAAAATGCAATGACGTCATATGAATGTAGGAATGATAAAAAATTACAACAACATATATAAAAAGTTGAGGAGTCCACAAACAGCTTCAGTGAGGGTAATCCCACATCACTAGTATACAAAGGAGTTGAATATATTTTTCTGGCATAAGCTTGGGACTTTGTCGTTAATATTAATAACTAATTTATGTCAAGTAAAAACATTTTAGTTTTTTTATAATTATGGCATGTTTATATAAAATAAAAAATAGGTAATTATATGAGAAATTATAATTAGGAACGTAAGAGTTATTGGACATTATGTTAAGAATATATATTAATAGTGGTGCATATTAAAAATTCTTTGTAGGTACATTCTTGAATTAATATAAAATTAATTTATCAAACTGAGCTGTTCATAAAAAAAAATAATTCATTAAAATGCGAATAATCATGAATGGATAGAAGAACTTTGTTTCTTCTGAACTAGCGGTATATATTTGAAAAAATTTTTTTCGACGGGCGTGAAAAAAAATCTATACGAGAAATGTAAACGAGTAAAAAAAATACCTACAGAAAAACCGAACACATGACGTATAACCAATCAGCTGTTCGTCGGCCGTTCGCCCCGCCCATAAGCAACTTTTACTCTATCACAACAAAAATAAAAACTTTCCTCTCTACGTACAAATACAAATTTAAATTTCACCTTTTTCCATATCGTGCTCTAACAATAACATGTAACAGCTCACAAAGAGACAAATAAGTCAGTTCTCATTCCAAAATTTTGCTATTTACGAAAATGTAGAGTCCGCTGACGTTCGACAATTGTCAAACGCTACGTACGCACTCTTTCGGAAACTTCAAACTTTTAAAACTTTTTTACAAGTAATTTCAACTTGACTTTTTTCTTATCGCTAATAATCTTGCACATTTGCCATTCTGACTCTTTCACGCTTGTTCACATTGAACAACTATTACTAAGATTCACGTGACTCTACGATAATTAACCCAATGCTCATTATAATAATAGGAATTATTTATTTAATATTGCCAATGATAATAAAACCTGTTACTTACAATATCCAGCAGATAAGTAGTTGTTGGAGGTGTTTATATTTGTTTTCGTAGCAATGACGTTCTTAATTAGCCGGCGTTCGCTGATTCATCACTTTATAGCGTCTCAACGGCCACTCCAAGCCGGTAATTAGCACACTTAAACGTATTATTAACACGTTTTCATTGAAATCTATCGTCACTGTAACGTCTCTACCGATATCCGTATGCACTTTAAAGTTTCAATTTGCCTGTCAAAAGACGCGCGAAACGTTTTTTTTTCAAATGTCAACCGCGCAGCGAACCCACGTACGGCCGTCCACGTCAGTACTCTGACGTTCACTAGCCGCGAGTCGGCGTAAGTCGAAGAGAAGAAGGCAGCGGTCTCGAACAACCCGCCTTTCGTTCGTCTCGCTCTCGCGCGGCTTTACCCGCCCGAACCATTTTTACGGTTTAACCGACTCAATTCAATTCAACTCAACTCAATTGTCGTGGCGCGAATGCCTTCGTGCTGGACGCTAGAGTGAGACATCTAGCTATCGTCTCCTTTCAGACGGCACCAACTGAACTTATTAAACAAATCATTTTCGAAGACGCGTCACCGAAGTTTAATTTGAACGCACTTCGAAGGCGAATGTTGACCCGCAATGCGTTTCGGTCAAGAATCTGCGTCCGGAAAAGCGGAATACAGCCTTAATCTTAGTATAAGACGAAGCATTGGGCAACGGTACGTTCGTTTCGCTCGCGCCACTATCGTCCGGTGCGGATTTGTGGCGCGCGGAAAAGAGAAATCCGAGCATCGATAGGCGGTGCCGTTTCTCTCGACTCACGCTTCTGGGTGTGTAAAGTTTTAGGCCGAAACATGTAAAAATGCATCTTGAAAAAAAGTTATGTATTAAAAAAAGAAGCTTAGTGCGCGGTGGGGGGACATTAACGCCAGCGGGAGGCGGCGTGGACGGCTTTTTTCGCATGCTATATTTTTGGGGGTGTTCGCGTAACAGGACAATGCATTATCGAGCCGTACCGGCTATTCCGACGCATCACCTTAGTGGGCCATTTCCACTTCAAAACTACTAGCTACGAACACAACATCCCATGTCGTATGCTATCTTGTATCAGACCGTTTTGGGTCAATTAAACTCTGCACTGTACAATGTATCAGCTACATATAGAGTTGCTCGTGCTAACTTGTTAAGAGAGTTTTATTTAATATAATTTTTCTCCAAAATTTATTGTGTATCAGGTTATTTTTAAAATTTTGTAGCATCGTAACAAAAACTTAAATTATTTGTAAATATTTTTTTACTAAGTTATGAGACCTAGCACCTCCAGGAAACGAACAATATACATCCGTACCTTCTTGACAAATCTCTGAATAAGTAACGACGCAGATGGAACACTTTTCAAAACTTATAATCATTTTCAGTGATGATTTTTCTAGTAAAAGTTACACTTGTAGCAAATTTTGTATATTTTGCTATTAGTCACAATAATAGAATATTTCATAAATAAAAAACAAAAATATCTCAAAAAATTTTTTATAGCAAGAATGATTAGAAACATTTTGTAATTAAACGAATGTTTAATACCAATATTCAGAATAATTCAGGGAAAATTTCTAAAAAACCTAGACCTGTTTAAGACAACAGTCTACTAAACTCGTGAGCAAAAAAAGGCAGAGACTAAAAACTAATCTAGGTATCGTTACTACCCTCGTGTCTTCTAAAAATGTAGAGACATTCTATGAATTAAAAGAAAAGATATATTTTACAATTCAATAAAAAAACATGACCTCTTTAACTTTTCGCAGAATAAAAAAAATGATGATTATTATCATAACCATCACGCCGGGTCTTCCTGGTGGTAAACAAAAAGGATCAAATGCAAACAACGAGAAATAATAAGTAAGAACGAAACAGGTCACAAATCTAGCGACCAAGTTTAAACATCGGCAAAATGACTAGTAGGAAACTTGGTATAAAAAAAATTATGAGGAAGTAATGCGGATACATCGGACTTAAATGATACCTCTATCAAAACAAGACCTCTATCAAAACGACGATGATTGATACAAGTTAAACAAATCACATTAAGACAAAAAACATTACTACAGCTAATCTCATCTGACATATATGACACTTGTAACAAAATATATCGAAGTGTCATTGATTCACTAGTCCAAAAAGATACCATACCGTATAAATGGGCCATATTGATGAATATTTCTCCATTCCAATAATTCTCTTTCAAGACCTCATGAAAACTATAGCTGATAACAATTTTACGACATTTTAAAAAATGTCAGTCGTAACTCAACAAGATATTTATGCAAAAATTTATACTCTGCTATACAATTAATTTAAAAAACGAACAAAGTAGAACCTTACAAAATAGTACGGCAACATCGAAGTACTAATTGATGTGATACAGTTTTTTTATTGTACAATTGAAACATGTCAAACAAATGCATTTTAAATTAAAACGTATCTATTTTTTTCCTAAGTTCGACCTTGAATAAAACTGTGTAAAATGATCAATTAAAGTTCTTTATCAATTCGCATAAGTTAACTTAAACTATTAGATATACCATCACGCTTATAATCCCCGAAGAGGCATGCAGTAACAAATCCAGACTCCGTGCCACTACCAAAAAGATTAGCTAGAGCAATAGTACCGACTTAGAAACCCAATTAAAGAACTGAATTCAATTATTAACATTTTTTACAATGAACATTTTCAATGAACATCAGGTCGTAAAAGACAATTGTTCTTCTGGGTCACGTCTATTTCTGTTGTGTAGTGTCTATTAAGGCTGTTGATATTTAAATACATTAGCACAATTCCACCTACAGTGTGACTTTTGTGTATATTATAGCGATTAAAAGCATTTGTTATCTCTAACATTCTAAGTATTTGGTGGTATATGTAATCTGGTGCTGGTTTCTGGTTTCTGGGTTCCGACGGTTTCTGGGTTCCGACCCTAAGACGCATTATAGGGTTTTTCTAATTTGAAATTTCTAGTAGTAACTCGAAGTCCAAATTTGTGGCCGGTATAAAGCAAAAGACTCATCAGCTAGATCCTGGTAGGACGTGTGTCATAACAGGTGAATCTTGCGATTGTACTACACTTCTCTGCGTACTTCTCAGAGGATTACAGTCGTGATATACGTAACTTTTGATAGTATCCTTAGTGACTTTGTCATACGGTTAAAAGTCCGTTTCCTCTTCGTCCACCTCTCGTGCGGCAGTCGCAACCAACACAACCAATGAGACAGTTAAACATAGCAACAAAGCTATTTAAAATTATAAACGACAACCATACTTAGTTATTTTGGAAAATATCAGAGCGCAGTTTGCGAAAAAATATTTTTCGTTACGATGCTTATGTCGCAAGGTACGACTTTAGTCACTGCTTAAACCAAAAGACGTCCGCGTCATCGCTTTATTTTCGGATGTTATTTTTCACAGACTTCAATTGACCCAGATCACGTAAGGTTTCTGGGGCACATCTATTTCTATTGAATTATAAAAAGACTGCAGCCACTTTCGCAAATAAATTGTTTCAAGTTTTAGACTTTATACCACCAGATATATATTAAGTCATTACAAAAGATACGATGTAACGTACAATAATTTATTTTTAATAACTTTGTCCATGAATATTTTCAGATTTACGTTTGTATGAAATGTGTGTGATACATTTTCGGGAGATTCACGTGCGAACCGCGGCTATTGTTAGGAAAACTTCGCCCATTACGCGAGACATCAATTCGACAATCTAACAAGGCCGTGCCTGGTTTGCAGGAATCCTCCCACACGGTAATAAAAAGTGAAAAAAGCCCAACTTAGTATTTCAGTGCTAGGAATCACTGGGTGTTCCAGGCTTCGATTTTTCCGCCTCTCTGTATGCACGAGTTGATTTTCAGTTGTCACAAAAAGCGCAAGACCGATTTGACAACCTTTTTTTGGTTGAAGCGGAAACACAAAAGAAAAAGCCAGCATTCCGTGTGTTTGTTTTTTATCTGCGCACAATTTTCGAGCGTAACAAGATTGGTGAAATGGCCGCTAAGCGACATAATCTACCGCGTCCTGCATAACAGAGATATTTTTATTTTGAATATTCATGTAAAAACGTAGGAAAATTAAATCAAATATTTCGTTTATTTTATCAATTCACAACGGCTACGTAGATAACCAGTATTTATCATTAAAACAAAATATCGGTAGTTTGGGTCGGTTGAAAATTTTTAAAACCGGAAGAGAACTGTCAAAGCGTTATTCACGAACAAAATTATTTCCGTTCCAAAACCTCTGGAAGAAGTTGTTTTCTACACATATAACGCGTTAGTCACACATTTGAGAAAAAGATCTTTTTATAATTCTATACTATATTTTATTTAAAATTACAATGTATACATACGTAAGAACTTTTTAAAAAAGTTTTGTCTTCGACTGTACACTGGGATTTAACTAGTTCAGCGACGCATTGTGACCTTGCCTCACTCCTGAATGGAAATAGAAATCTATTGCTGAGTTCATTGTCAAGACGTGCTCGGGAAAGGAAGTAGCCAAGGAGCTAGGAAATATTGGACAAGCTTCAGTTTATACCTTTCAAGCTTTTTTCGTGATTTGATGGATGTGATTCATAGTGATCATCAGTCCGTCTAAGTCAATTGCTGGATATAAGCCTTTCCTAACCGATAATGTGCTTGATGAATTGTCAACAATGAAAATAACCTACTGATTTAATATAATGCAAAAATTAACAGCATTTTCTTACCATACATTTTGTAAAATTTTAATAACATAAAAGTAATTAAGGTGTTATTTGGGTAATTCATATAAAAC
>DWEJ01001173.1:0-13718 GCA_018245835.1 Mysoria sejanus stolli
ATATATTACTGGATGATATATAGATAGTTTGATATTGAAATGTAGATATCAAAGGTTGTAATTTATTTCCTAATTTTTAATCTCTTCACTTCAACAAGTATTCTTTTTTATAGTCCTCATTCTTGGTTTTGTTGTATGTAGCTTAGTATTGTCTCTTACGGTAACCTTAACATTCAAACTTAAAATTTAAGTAAATTGTGGTCAAATTTCGACCAGTAGGCGGCCACTAATTTTAATAAATAAATAGACAGCATTGAAGTTAATTTTACATTAAGGTCGTTTCAGATTGTGCTATAAATATATCATAGCAAAACATATTACAATATATTTTATATAGTAACACTCATCTAAACACACATAATCAGTAATATATTATACATAACAAGTCATAATCTGGTACAGTAAGACATAATCACGTAGAGAATCGCTGTTAAGAATAGCACAATACATTGATAAATAATATAGATCAGTTTGTGACAACCTTAATTCAATAAAATTTAGTCTATTAGTAAAAGTACCTGCTCAGTCAGATACGTGAGAAATTCATTTTTATCGATTACATCGTCGAAATTCTCTTCGTTGTCGATTTCAATGAGCGGTAACTCATCGGGATATTTAGGGGTGTATGTGAACACCAGCCGACATGCTAGTCCGTCTCCGTCTTCAAAACGCTCCGACTTTATTGGTATTGAAAACTTCAAAATGGGCTTCCTTTCCAGTACTAAAAGTATATCAATTAATTAAACAAGTACATAACAAAGTTCGAAAAGAAACATTTACGTGACTGCACCAACTTTGCATGTCTCCATAGTAAATAGAGTCTAACGCTTCAATCTCGCTAGATTGTTCATATTCATAATCCATTCTGCAAATTTCTGATATATTTAGAGTAATGAATCTATTTTAAAATCGCAGTATTTATTATTATTCAAATGGTTAGTATTTACTACGGCAATACATTTTAGGTTAGATTTGTAAATGTCAATTATGGATGTCAGCATACAGTTTTTTTTTGTAATGTTAATGGCCTGGATACAAGTTCTTTAAGCCAAAAAATGTCGTCAGTTTATAGACTTTAAAATTCAACTGCTAAAATCAAAAAAATTATAATTCCCTTTTTCTTTATTAAGAAATACCTACCATAATGCTACAACTATTGCAATCAAAGCATAGACAAATGTTTTATAAGTCTTATTAATAAGTCAACACCGTGTTATTCAACATCCATGTTTATAAGTTTTATTTTATATTACCTAAAATAACAGTTTTTATTTTATTCATAATAAAATATACATACATGGGAAAAGTTCCAGTTTATTACTGACGGAAATAATAAAAAGAAGAAAACGGTGGCCGTATTACATAATTGCCTTCTACAATTTTTTTACTAGTTATATATAATTACACAATATAAAGAATATTGTATAATTTACTGAACATATATTAATTTGAAGCATCCAATATTTTCCCGCTAATTTTTATATATTTTGTCATGGTCACGTGACTGACATTCAAGTCATTGAACTAACCAACCAACAGTCAACAGCCAGCGCCATCATCCTAACCAAACCAAAACCAGAGTTTCAGACATGGCCGACGATAAAGAAGTGGAAAAAACGATTGCAGAGGACTTGGTAGTGACCAAGTATAAGTTAGCTGGACAAATTGTCAATCGTAAGTGTCACCTAAAACAATTTATTTTATAAATTCAAAATACTTTTCAAGATTCAGTGTTGGTGATTGTAGTGGCAGTGTACGTTGGCTGGACGCGTGTCAACGCCATGCGGACAATGTGGTGCCGCAAACGATGCCAAGTTATTTCAGTTTCCGGGCGTATTTATAACCAACCGCCCATTTACTGATAGAAAATACTTTGTTACAGGTGTTCTAGAGCAAGTGATTGCGAAATGCGTGCCCGACGCGTCTGCGCGTGAGTTATGTGAATTCGGTGATAAATTGATTCTGGAAGAAACTTCCAAGGTGTTTAAAAAGGAAAAGGATTCCAAAAAAGGAATCGCGTTCTCGACGTGTGTTTCCGTCAACAATTGTATATGTCACTTCTCACCCATTCCTAGTGAGGCTGATTACATTCTCAAACAGGGAGATCTAGCTAAGATGTAAGTAATAAATACTTGGAGGTTATGTATTTTTAGTCCGCTCTTTTTGCGTTTAATATACATAAAACTTTTTAAAAAAAACCTTTTTTTAAATTCAAGTAATAGTCAATTAGCCAATTATCTGCTTATCTAATTTTTTTGGAGATATTTATAACTTTGGAGATGGTGTTGCCTAGACATGTTTAAATTATATTGCTCGTGTAATTGATATTTTGATGTCGCCGTAGATACTTAATGCTCATTGTTGCTCTTTATGTGTATGAGAATGTTGCATTAGTATTTTGTTGTAGTGACCTGGGTGCACATATTGATGGTTTCATAGCGGTCGTGGCACACACAGTTGCGGTCGGTGGTGGAGAGGTCACTGGGCGAGCGGCTGATGTGCTCCTTGCTGCCCATTTGGCCAGTGAAGCCGCCTTGAGGCTGCTGAGGCCAGGCAATGAGGTAATTGCATCTTGTGTTTTTTTCATTATAGTACTGTGTGATTCATAAATATGGTGAATATTTGTTGTGGAACTATTTCTCATCAATAATAAAATATTGTTTACTGTCACTTTGATGCCATTAAATAACACTTAAATTGATATAGAAGCTTGTAAGTTTGTACAAGGTTAAAAAAATCTCTACCCTAGTATGTTAAATGTTGATCTATGTATTTTGGAATTTTATTTTCTAGCATTTGATTCAGTACAATACATCAAACAGTTTTGCATTTTGAGTTTGGTTTCCTTATTGCTGATATTTAAATTTTAAATTTAGTTTTGATTGAGTATGGTTCCTTGTTTCCTCATTCCTTGGAATGAGTACGGTTAAGGAAGAGATCATAAAATTCTATCAAGTCTAAAGTCTATCAAGAAAGAATAGCAAAACACACCAATATACTGGCATCAAGACTTGCTGGCACAGGAAGTGTTATTCACTCCAGACTGAGCAGACATAGTGTACCGACAATAACCCATAGATTTGGTCACTAAAAACGAAAACCCATAAACCGTAGGAGTAAAGGCTTTATTTTTTTAAAAAAGGCTTTCTCTGCTATGACAGTCAAAAATAATTTCAACCCTACATAAAAATGGCTTATTGTGCTACACAGATCGCCAGGTGTTTTATTAATAATAAAAAAAAAAAAAAAAAATTAGAGAAGCCTATGTCCAGCAGTGGCTAGGAGTAGGCTGATGATGACGATGATTAAAATGGACTTTTGAGAGCCTCAATAGTCTAGCCATTGTCAGTATTATTGTATTATTGCAAGGACTATTGAAAAAGTCCCTTGTTCAATCTCCACAGCAAACAAAATATTATTGGGTTGATCAAACTTAAAATTCCCGGCAGTTCAAGTCTGGATTTGTGTCTGGCATACTGTAATAGGCCCTATATTATGGTGAACTCTCCAGCTGGCCTTGTTGGTTATGATGGTTGTGAGAGACTGCCAGCAGAGAGGTTTAAACTCTGGGTCAAGTACTATTAGACTTTTCTAACTTAGATATCCCAGAAGTGGCATGGAGGCTGGATATCTGCTCAGTGAATGGCATGAGGCTCACCACCTATTCCGTAGTGGGACACAAACGTAACTGGTGAATTGCGGAAATATACTCTTGCCTACCTCAACTGCAATACAGCTGATGTTACATATACCTTTGCCTGCCCTTTCAGTGAAATACAGGTATTATATTGTTTTTCGAACAAACAGGTTGAAGATTATCATTGGAGGATTTTGTTAAGTTTTCCTCGTAGCTGTGTGAAGTGTGCCAATCTGCAATTCAACAGTGGTGTGACTGTGGCCTCATGCCTCTCATTATGAGAGGAGTCTTGTTCTCCAATAATGGCATGATAAATGTGGTCAAAAAAAGGGCACTTCACAATTTGCTTGTAATATTACAGGTTGCCCAACAGGGCCTCTGTTCTGTAGTGTGTGTACACAATAATAATGGCAAAATGTACTCTCTAATCTGCAAATATTGTATAAACTGCAATTAAGGCTGGTAGTATTATAGTGCAAGAGTGAAGACTTAACACTGAGGTCTATATGGCAAGTGAGCTAAGGAAGCCAAAAAAATACATACAACTCTGAGGGTTGGATTTGTGTGAACTGTTATACTATTCATATATATGTACGATTATCTTAATGAGCCCAAATGCTTAATTATTGTATTTTATAAATTTAGTTACACGGATTTTTCGCATACAAACAAATAATTATGTCACGAGTATGAACAAGACAAACGGTTATAACCTATGATCGTGTGTAGAACTAAAACATTTCGCCATATTTTGTTATTTCGCCCTACACAACGAGGTTAGAGCAATTGATGAGAAATAAATAACAAGATTATATTAATTTCAATAAATAATTGAAGTATGAAATGATTTTGCTAGCATCGCCGCCATTTTGGGCCGTCAAAGTAGGACGCCGTTCCGTTCTACACACAAATCTTAAATGTAAACAAACTTGATCGCATACCTCGATTCCGGTTATCGCTTCCAGTAATTCAGATAGAGTTACAGGTTTTTCTCCATCCATCATAACTGTATCTCCCAAATAGACTTGTCCTTCAGAGGTATCTCCCATGCAAATCCTGCATTTGTTAATGCCATCACCTTTTACTACGTGGGACACTAAAGCCTTGATATCAATCTCCCGAGTCATTGCAATGTTTCCTTGGTATGTTCGAAAGTAATTACATAAAGTCTCAAACTATTTTTTTCATCCACACGTGTAATTCCAATTTCTTTTCTAATAGTTGACTTTGCTTTGACAGATGTAGCGTAGACAACACGAAATTGGAATGCAAAATGATGTCAACGAGCTTACAAAAGTCACAATCGGTTCGTTCGATTAAAAATATCGATTCTTAAAAGAGTGGTGGATATTTACCATTACAATAAAATAAGCCTAATCATAAAATATTCTTAGAAAAATATTTAATATATTGTTTTTTTTTTTATTTATGTTTATGTGTAATGTGTATGAGTAATAGATATTATATTTCCAGTGCATCTTAAATCGATTTTCTAATAATGAAGTCATCTGATTCTTTCGCTATCAATATGTTCATAGTCTGTTCTGTAGAGTTTGTGTTTTGAAAGGACTTCTAAGGATTTAAGATGGTAAATAAATTTAATTTTTCTTTAGTAATCCTAGTATAAAGTAATTGTTGTAAGTGATTAAATGAAAGTAGACGTAGTTACCTTTATGTTAAAACATATATTTTACGCAATGTTATTGTAGTTATTGCCGAAACAGTTTAACAAAGTGAAGAGGTTACCTTTGGGCACAAATCGGATTAATTCAATGAAATAGCCTGTATATCTGTGATTATGGTTTGAAACGATATTTTACTCTACGTGTTTAATTTGTACTCCTACGATTTGGTATAATTTACCTTTGTATTGAAGTAAATGATATATCGGAATGCAGTGGTATTTTTAATTACCGATATTTAACCATTAATAATGACTTAACAATTGATGCAAAATGATATCATTCAATTTTTAGTCTTTTTTTACTTGTATGGTATAAAAATGATCCCATTTCATTTGTAATTTTCGAAATATGAGTATATAAAACTTCAGGTGTGTGTGTCTATTATTTCTGTATATTTTTTCATCGAAACTGAACTGTCCTCGGCTTGCCTGTTCATCTATCACATAATATTCATCATCATGGCTTCCATCACCCACTGTCATTGGAATACATCAATTTTATTCAATCATTTATTAATTTTTTAAATAAGCATTCATGCTCTCGGATTGAATATGGTCTAATAACAGATATTTTTAATTTGAGCAGGGGAATGGTATAAGTTTTAACAAGATATAATCTCAATCTCAGTCAGCCAATATTTGATCAGAACCTGATGTTAATAATAAAAATATGTAATGACTGGAAAAGTTAGTTAAGATGTTAATAGTGAATGGTACTTTCACTGAAGCCTGAAAACTGATAATAAGCCATTATTAATGCAATTTTCTGTGCATTAATTTGTTAAAAATTGTTACCAAACAGCATTCAATCCTTGGTCAGGCTTGAATACATAGAAGAGTGTATACTCGACTATCTTATAATGTATGTTTATGTCCCATCATGGAATGGGGGTGGTACACCTATTACCATACTTCGGACTCTGATCTACTACTAAAAATTTTAGTTAGAAAAGCTAATAGTACCCAACCCAGGATTTGAACTCAGGACCTCTCAATGGGCAGTTAATCTCTCAACCACTTGAGCAATGAAGCAGTTTATGTTATGTAACTTAACAACACCTCTAATCCCTAAAGTGGTTGGCAGAGGATTACAGAATACTCCCATGTTTCAGCAGTTTATCTCCTTACAATAGGTGGTGAGCCATTTGCCAAACACCAGGCACATATCCAGACTCTGAACCACTACAACAAAATCTAAATTAGTAAAATTTTGTAACGTCCGACCTGGGAATAGAACCCCTGACCTTCCAATAGGCAGTCACACTTGCAACCAACATGACAAATGAGGCAGTTTATTTGATATTTTAAATAAGTATACTTTATAATTATAATATCACTCAATGCTTTGTAACATGTTTCCATTAAAAATATTTCATTATATAAAAAAATGTGAGAGAAAGTTTGACGAAGGTGTATTTTAGGTTGATTAAAATGACATTTGAATCAAATTATTGCATTCTCTCAAATTTACCTGCCCTCTAGGTGTTAAACACTACTAGCAAGCAGATTAAAAAAGAATACATTTTTTTAATAAATAATTAAAAAAAGAATACAGAGGACCAAGGTCACCGATATAGTTCAAAGGATTAGCACGTTGAAGTGGCAATGGGCTGGTCACATCTGCCGACGGACGGATGATCGGTGGAGTAGGCGAGTTCTGGAGTGGAGTAGGCGAGTTCTGCGGCTCGCCAAGCGTAGTGTAGCATGCGCTCCGGCTAGGTGGGATGACGATCTGCGAAGGGCTGCAGACAGAGACTGGATGCAGCAAGCCGTGGACAGGGCGCGATGGCGCTCTATAGGGGAGGGCTATGTCCAGCAGTGTACTGAGATAGGCTGATGATGACGTTTTTTTTATTCCCATATATTTCTGCCTGTTTGTTATTACTATAGTATGCACCTACTGTATGCTGTCTCCATCACCAAGGGTTGACTGGAAGAAAATGCCATTAGGTATAAAGTACACCGTTTTATCCCTTAGATAAGGTTACATAATGAATACAAGGCTCATTTGATATGAAAGGGCAGAGTAATAAATATTGTATACATTTTCTTTGATCTGCCCACAGCAACCTCAGATTTTGGTGCTGAAGGAGGGGACGGACCAGTCCCAGGGCAAGCCGCAGCTCATCAGCAACATCAATGCCTGCCAGCTGGTCGTTGATGCTGTAAGGTTCCTTTTCTTGTCTACATGTTTTATTAATACTTATAGCTTTTTGTTTATCTGCCGCCTTCCATGTTTATCATATTATTTGATATATGGATGTGATCATTCAATGTTTTGAATAGTTAATACATTTATTTTTAATGGCTACTTACACCATTTTTTTGTATGGCTACAATACAAAGACTTGAGTTAATGAGAGTTAGAGTTATCTTCACGCCTGTAATCCCCGAAGAGGTAGGCAGAGGAATGCAGAACACTCCCATGTTTCACCGCATATGTTTTTACGTCCCACTATGGAATATGTGGTGAGCCTATCGCCATCTATTGGGCACATATCCAGACTCCGAACCACTACTAGAATTAAATTTAATTTTTAGATTCTTCTAGAAAATTTTCTAGTCATTTTCTAAATCAGAAAATTTCTAAACTAGAAAATTTCTAAATTTGAAAAATTCTTTTGTAGTGTTCGACCCGAGAATCGAACCCAGAACCTCCCGATCTGCAGTCGCACTTGCAACCACACGACCAACGAGGCATTTTTTTATCTATTTTATTATATATTTATATGTATATATGTAGTTTATCAGCCGTCTGGTTATAACCACAAGTATAACCACAAGTTCTCTAGACACTTATTTTGGGATCAGTCAGCGGTGTGTGGAGATGTCCCTGGATATTATATTATTATTATTATAAAGCACAATGATTCAACAGTTTAGTTAATTAAGTGCAGTCAGTATGTATAGAGCGGTACGAGCTACAAGGATGTCATTATCGGCGGACGGCCCCGCCTTACATGGTGAGCAATTTAGCCAATTAATGAAGAAGGATAGTCCAAGGTTAACGTGGCTACGTGGTGTCATGACGCGTCGCTGGGCTGAATAGCAAGCTGGCGGCGAGGATTTGAGACTGCGAGAAATTAATACGAAACATCGTTGAGAAAGGAATGCCTGTAATATAAGACTATATTGCCAAAAAGGCTTTTATCCCAAGACGTTAATTTAATTTAAACCTGTGCAGCGTAAATTTTTGCTCCAACAGGAGTACATTACATCCGAGCTCTATTCCTGTCACTTAAGGAACCCAGTCTGGCGTTAGAATAAAAATATTTTGCTGTGCAAATGTGATAGGTAGGACTACATTAATTAATGTACTAGTTGAGTTTAGAAGTGCAGTAGTGATTCAATTATGTGTTGTGACCTGTTTAAATTTGAAAAGCGTAATAAATTTTAAGGAATATCTAGCATATCAATTTGTAATTAACGTGTTGCAACTCATTTCAACTGCTCAAAATTTTTGCATACCTCTGGACAAAACATGGTAGAACATAGTTTATACCGTTATAATTATTTACCACCAAATATTGTTTTTGACGCAAAACTTTGCTTTTAAATCTAAATTAGTGTTAAACTTCTGCGATATTCACGAAATCATTGAATATATGTTTGATACATGATTTTTAAAAAACTATAGGCATATTCATCATCATTATAAACATCCACACACATACATACGCACACGCATACACACAAATATAAACATGCATGCACTCATATACGAGTCCTCTAACACAGGCAGCGAAAAGGTCTTTTACTTTCAAACTTTGACTTCGCACTTGTTACATTTTAACATTTTTTTTTTATCTTCACGCCTGTAATCGCCGAAGAGGTAATTTAGAAATTTTCTAATTCAGAAAATTTCTAAATTAGAAAAATTCTTTTGTAGTGTTCGACCCGGCAATCGAACCCAGGACCTCCCGATCGGCAGTCGTACTTGCAACCAACACGACCAACGAGGCAGTCAGTCAGTATTTATTTATTTATAAATTAAATAAAAAAAATATCTATTATATGTTTATAAATTACATTAATGTACAGGCGTATTAGCTTACGATACTATAACAGAAGCTTTCTTAATCATCATCATGACCAGCAATGGGCTGCAATAGGCAGCTATTGCAGCCCACTGCTGGGCTAATGCCTCCACTTAGGTGTAACAGGGTTCCGTAAAAATACAGCTATCTGGCACTTGGCCCTCTCTGCCTACACCGAAAATGAACTAGCGTAAATATACTATAACATCTTTACCATTTGGATCATAATAAAATATACCATTAAACTAAATAACCTTCCAGGAATATGGCATTCCAATACTATTAAGGTTTATAGGCAATATCGTAAGTAGTTTTCCAATAATAAAAATTACAGACGAAAAGATTTGATTCGTTACTAACCTCGCTGTGAGGTCACAAATTTATATCGCTACTGCGAAAAGAAAAATAAAAAAATATTACCAATAAAACCTGGCTTCATGGCAAACACAAAACGACAAATGTTTAAGGTAATCACAGGTAAAGCTATAATATGTATTATAGCAAGGCATATAAAGATATACGACATATTTCCATAGCACCGCTCGAGTGATATAATAACTCCTATCTATAATATATATCGCGTCGGCAAAATATATGAACAAATATAGCGGTGACATATCTCGGTATAGCAAGACACATTCTACCGCAAATACATATATTATAGCGTAGCATTCTCTTTTGTGCTAGTTTGCTGTATTACATTATAGCACAATATATAGCTCCGCCTTCGACGACGTTTATGCTGAAGGAGTCACAAAATGGCCGTCGTAAAGATATGCCTCACTGATTGCTGAGCGTTTCGGTGGGCCACTTGGTTAGTGTAGACCCAAAGATAATTAAGACACAAAAGGTTACTGCTCTCTAGTGGGTGGGATCTTTAAGAATAAACCACATATGTATATATTTATATATAGGTAATTGTTAAGCTACGTAAAAAACTTCGCAGATGAAGCGACTCTAGATCGTACAGAGCTGAATTTTTATCGTTAACTCTTACACATTCGTGCCAGCGATACTTACGACATTATAGCTGTCGTCATAAATATGTAACTCGCGTGGATCGATTATTGGAACGTTGATATATGTATGTATTAGGTATATTATTTTAATAATCATATAGGTTTTATTGTTTTGATATACTATTTTAAGCAAAGTTACTTTTAACCCACGCGTGGTAGATTAATACATTCTAATTCTGTTAGTTATCTTTATTCATGGCATCCACCAAAATTTCCCATCGTAACTTAAATATATAGTCGAGAACGCCACTAGACATTAATTAATCCATGACGCAATCAATACCGAGTAGGTCACAAAATACACATTTATACAATTATTTATCAAATCTTCAATGTAACCTTAATCGATTGACAAATTTTGAGGAAACATTAACCCGTCTCAAATGGGACTTTATAAGGAAAATATAAAGCAATCGAAATAATAGTAATATCTTTTATGGGAACAATAATATCGTCCAAGCGAAAGTCGTCTGGACACCGTGCTTTCGAGGGGGAACATTGGGGTTAGCCTAGCTCTTTCCGCGCGATTAACCTAACGGTGAATTCCGCCATATAGCTATAGTGTGATCTTCAGATTATACGTCAGTGGAATTCACGATACAGTAATATTATAAAAACATGCAATACGTAACATCACACCTTTAATCCCCAAAGAGGTAGGCAGAGGAATGTACAACACTCACAGGTTACACCAGTTACGTTTACGTACCTCAATGGAATAACTGGTGAGTCTATTACCATACACCGGACACATATACAGACTACGAGCCAGTACTAGATAATGTAAATTAGTAAAAATTATTAGTACCTGACCTGGGATTTGAACCTAGGATCTCCTTGTTGGCAGTCGCACTTGCAACCAACACAACCAACGAGACAGTGAGCAGTAATAATTGTTATTATTTTTATTATTATTATTATATCGTAATTCATAAGAAGCTGAATTGTAAATCATGGTTTGTATTTTAAATTCAAATCAAATCAATTAAAATCAAGTTTACGCCGTTGATATATATTTTACATATTATTATATGTGTATATTTTACAAGTTATAAGGTTTGACACAATATCAAATCTTCATATTTTTAAATGATTATTATAATTATTGTTCCATTTTCTTTATTTATTATTATCATCAGCCTATTAGCGTCCACTGCTGGATACAGGCCTCTCCAATACCACTGAGGTCCATCATCAGCTCTTCGCATCCAACCACTACCACCCGCTTTACATATATCGTCATTTATTCAGTAAATCCATCTAAAAGAACTCTTGATAAATAAATCCCCATAACGAGGACTACATACGAATCACTAAAAGTTAAATCGTGACAATAAATCTCTGAACACCTCGAGGAGTATTGATTCAATGGTAGACAGTTGGTAAGCGCATCACGTCGTGGCGCAGATTAAGGGACTCTCGGGGTCTCTTTTATCTTACTTTAAATTTCTTTTATGAAAATATTATGGTTGCACATAACGGTGTTTATGTCAAGCTTACAAAAATGAAAATGCTCTCCGCATTTATGAATGAATTTAGTTTTTATTAATGTTTGGATCGTAGTTGTAAAAATGTTAACCGTTTTTGAGTAAATAATGAATGAACTAAGACTATCCTACAATTATATTGATAAACAATATCAATATAACAAGGTGAGAGGTTATAATGAAAAAATGGATTTCTGATTATAATGATAAATTCATTGACCACATCAAGTACTGTGCATAATAATACAAAAGTTCATAACCCGTTATTCAGACGCAGCCTGTATACAAATTATATATAACAGTTGAATAAAATTCGTACAACAGTAAATAAATAAATGCATATGTATGTATTAGCAACGACATTTAATCCGTAGCAATACGTCAATATACGAATGTAGGCCAGGCGCCTGCACCGCCATTAGGCAGGTCGTTCGCTGTGAGTGACACACGAAATACGTTGAGCGTGTGCACGAGATAAATCCGCCAGCATCAGAGGCTGCGTCAGCTGCAGTGTTTGGTTCCAGCGAATTTCTAAACATACCAAGCATTTGTCAGTAGATAAACTAAGATAATAGGCTACAGTAATTAGGTTCTTAAGAACCTCGCAGTCAAACTTTTATGGAAATATTTATACGTGCAAAAAAATATATTAAGTTTTTTTCAACAGTTTTTATGTTAGATTACATCACACCTGTAATTTACCTAACAATAAGCCAGAGAAGTGTAGTACACTCCCATAACTCATTTGTTACGTTCACCTTGCCACACTAATATAGGAGGAGAGTCTGCTACCATATATCTGGCCCAAATTCAGATTCAGCTCGTAGCTACTACTATGAATTCTAAGTTTAAAAAAACTCATCGTACCTGACCCGGGGAATTAACCCCGAACATAACGATCAGCAGTCCCGCTTGCACCCACTCGACCAACGAAGCAGTCGAATAGAATTTATTTTCCTGCATTTTTATTATTAACTTATTATCAATTGATTGGATCGGTTCGGTGCGTCGTTTTTTACGATTTTCCAAATAACGAGCGGATAATCGCATGAGTCATGGGTCACGGTGAGTCATCTGGGGCCATCGCTTATCTCCGGCACACCTCGCCATTTACCTAATCACACCAATGTGTGAATTGGTTTGTGTGTGTGAAGATTTATATCTCGGGTGTATTGACATCATTCGGTTTGCCCTTTAGCGGAATGCGTTTTATATTTGAGGCACAAGCTGTGTATGCAGTTCCAAGATAATTGTTTTTTCCGCTGGAATATTTAGAAAGTTAAAATAAAAAAAGCAACTTCCTTGTGATCTTTCTTTTAAAGCGTTCCATCAAATTATACGCTGAAGGTTGCAATTATGTTATTATAATGTCACGCCAGATACTTATGGGGTAGGCTTAGAAACCCGAACCCCGTTTCTTTATCTATCTTTTACTATCAAAAACTATACAATCATTATAACACAGTTGATCGAGCGTTTATATATTTAGCATAGTAAAAACTATTTCAACATCCGTTCAATAGAATTTATATTATACAGTGTTGTATGGAGTTTGAAACAGACTGAGCTTTAAATAAGGATTGTTTGATTCAATATACCAAGGGCACCTGAACCACCGAACGTATTTCACGCCCTTCAGAGTTTCATTACGACCGATGTAATTAAACTCAGGCGTCTCTTGCTAGTTTACACGGATATTTGAATCGAAATTCCCAATAATACACTATAAATTCATAGGTATTGAATATATATAAAGGTTGTTTATACAATTATATCAACTAGTGGCCGCCTACTGGTCGAAATTCGACCACAATTCACTTAAATTTCAAGTTCGAATGTTAAGGTTATCGTAAG
>DWEJ01001174.1:0-13717 GCA_018245835.1 Mysoria sejanus stolli
TGCCATGCATCGGGCACATATCCAGACTCCGAACCACTACTAGAAAATCAAAATTAGAAAATTTTGTAGTGTTCGACTCGGGAATGGAACCCAGGACCTTCCGATCGGCAGTCGCACTTGCAACCAACACGACAAACGGGGGAGTCAGTTTCATGATTTTTTTATAATACAGGAATTTTAATATAATTGTAATAAAATATATAGAATACTTGCTTTAGACCTCTCTTCCTCTATCTTTTCCTCCTGGGGTTTTAATCTTTCTTGGTTGCGGATGAATTCCTCCTCCATCAGCAAGTAGTCCTTAATCCTTTCGAGTTTCAAAAGCTTCAACCTACATCTCGTGTGAGGAGTGACTTGTGGCAGCTTTAGCGCAGCATCGGGACCCTTTGCCTTGCGCTTCTTCTTTCCAACGCGTGTAGGAATCGGTGGCTCGTATTTCTTCTTCTTATCTTTGTCATCTTTTTTGTCGCCTCCACTTCCACCTCCAGACTGATTCTGACCCTATTACAAGAAATCAACAATTTCAAGTTTACAACAATTTATGAAAGAAAATTATTAAACCGACTAAAACTATATGCCCACCATGCTTTTCTATTGGATTTAACAATGTACGACTTCAAATTATTAAAAAAGTAATAAAATCGCTGACTGCTACCGATTACAAAGCGAAATATGTTCGTCGTTTTTTGTCTGAGGTATTTAGAGATGTTTTTATCGCACGTCACATAAAGCTATTTAACGATTTCATATAATTATTCAATTAGATAAAAATGCGTATAACATCCTGATTAATGCATTGTTTTCAAATCATAAAAATCTGTTTTAAAATGAAATATTTATTATGTTTTACCGATTATTAATTTCACATATAAATAATCAACTGGTAACTTGGATTGCGATTTGACATTTGACGTGTCGATGTTGAAATGAAAATCGTCTGAGGTTTATGTCGTGGTTAATCTGATCATTATTCGTGTTATACGTATTTTAATAGTTTCTTGTTTCTTGTATTATATCCTTTACAAAGAATAAAAAAATGTCACAAATCCGTTTATATACACAGCTTTTTTAATACAATTTCTTAATTAATAGAGGAATTACACAGTGTTCTTACGTCAAGAAAATAAGGCCTCAGAATGGTTTTAGCAGATTTAGGTCGAAAAATAACAACTGCCCTACAGTCTCTTAGTAGGGCGACCATCATAAATGAAGAGGTACTGTAGTATGTGTGTTTAAAACTGAATATTTCAATATCGTGGTTTGTGGAAACATGATATCCTTTACGCTTTCTACTTTCTAGGTTTTAAATTCTATGCTAAAGCAAATATGTGCTGCATTGTTAGAAGCAGATGTAAACATTCGTCTGGTGAAAAACCTCCGTGAAAATGTCCGAGCAGTCATTGATTTTGATGAGATGGCTGGTGGTCTTAACAAGAGGCGAATGATACAATCAGCTGTCTTCAAAGAACTTGTCAAGGTGAGACTTTTTTGTTGACACAGGGCACAATGCCATAAGAATTATGAAATTCAATAGAGCCTAAGCTTATGGCAGCAACAATAGCAGAGAACAAATGACATTTACTTAACACACTCCTTGTTAGTTTTTTTTCGCAATAAATCCATTATGTACTGTGAATTCTAGTCAGTACTTATACACTTAACAGTTTTTTTGTTTCGTACATTTTTTATCCTAATCAGAAACATTGGTACTATCTGTACTCAGTAACATAATAGGTTTTTAGTAAAGTGACATTTAAATTTGTTGTTATAGTTAGTGGATCCTGGTGTGAAGCCCTATCAGCCCGTGAAAGGGAAACCCAATGTTATAATGTTTGTCGGTCTGCAAGGTTCGGGTAAAACCACAACATGTACAAAGCTTGCCTACCACTACTTGAGAAAGAATTGGAAGTCGTGTCTGGTGTGTGCGGATACCTTCAGAGCTGGTGCCTACGATCAGGTTAAACAGAATTGTACAAAAGCCAGGATACCATTCTATGGAAGGTGAGATTTTAAAAACTTTCTATCAACTTTGATTTTCATGCCCTTGTGAGTTATCCTAGTTCTTGAGTTTGGTTATTCTAGAATAAAATGAATATTTAAAGACAGGATGCAGTGGCACTTTAAGGGGGAATATGTCCAAGACTGGATGAATGCTCATGATGGATGATAAAAATACAATAATCAATTCATTTGTTTATGTAATTGGTTAGTTCATGTTTTATTCTCAGATGGCCACGGATTACAATAAAGCTACACTCAGTATTTTTAGACACATAACCTAGGACTCTTCAAACTAAGGGTGAATAACTTTTACTAGTCATACATGCTCTATGCTCCATCACAGGACACATTAATGCTCTCCATCAGGTAGGACTATGATTGAATCATAGCCTAACATATGATAAAATAAACAGCATTAAATGATCAGGAGAACCTCCAGGAGTGGGTAATCTTGTAATTGAATATTCTAATTTATTTGGTGGCTTGCTTCGACAGTGGCAATTTAGTAAGGTATAGATCTATGATGAATGTTGATGAAGCACTTCAGGTGTTTATGTATACAGATATTTTACACTTCCCGCCCTCGCCATACCTTGTAAGGGATCTGGCATGATAAACATTGAGATTTAATATCATGCATGAAAGGAACCTCTCAGACTGTTGACTATGTCTGATAAAGTACAAACATATATTACCCAGAACACTCTGGATATTGAGACTATTCCTTCTTCATAATCTTGTAACCAAGACTGATCATTCACAGCGAGCTGTTGACTTGAAGAAGAAAATTAATTAATAATGAAATTTAATTGCAGTTACACAGAAGTAGATCCAGTCGTGATAGCGACGACAGGTGTGGAGATGTTCAAGAAGGAAGGTTTTGAGATGATAATAGTGGACACTAGCGGTCGTCACAAGCAAGAGGAGTCACTTTTCGAGGAAATGTTGGCGGTCGCCAATGCTGTTGTAAGTGTTTCTGTGTTGTATTGTATTTACAGATATTTAATAAAGTTTATATGTAAAGAAAAAGGGGAGTGTTCAAGTATTACGCAATTTTTGAAGATTCTTAAAATGTAACACAGCGAACATTTTTCTGAACCTGTCTAAACTTTATGTAACACCCAAATGACCATTTTTATCTAAAAGTCACAAATAAGTTAAGTAAAATACCAGTAAGTCCCTAAAATACCTTTGCGGAAATAATAAATGAACAAAAGACTTCTAACTCGCATTGAAACACATTGTAACGTTTTACAACACCCCCATCCTCCAAATTGTGTTACGTAACATTGAACGCTCCCAAAGCCAGTTAGCAAAAAATCTTATGTATTTATTGTACCATTATAGAAACCAGACAACATAATTTTCGTGATGGACGCAACAATCGGTCAAGCTTGCGAGGGACAAGCAAGAGCCTTTAAAGAAAAAGTCGACATTGGTTCCGTGATTATCACAAAATTGGATGGCCACGCGAAGGGTGGTGGTGCATTGTCAGCGTAAGTACAATTACAGTAGTGTACGATACAGTGCAGTTACAATAGTATCGCTTGTAGCTTCATAATAGCTTGTGGTGATTGGACTGCAGAAATAACTCTTACTAACATTAGCAAAGGGACTCTTAGTGACATTAGCAGAGGTAGTGTATGTAAGTATGGATGTAACAACATGATATCAGACCTGTTAGTACCGAAGAGGTAAACAGAGAAGTGTAGTATACTCCCATGTTTCCAACAGTTATGTTTGTGTTCTGCTATGGAATTGGAAATGAGCTTATTGTCATACATTGAGCATAAATACAGACTCCAAGCCTGTATTCATAATCTACCTACACAGTTCTTGAAATAGTTGAAGAATAGCAAACCAGTTTGTATTTTTCTTAGATTCTCAGTTTGGACATTAATGTAGAGGAGAGATGATTTAATACTGAATTACCTACATTTCTGTTCACATCTGATATTCTAAGGACCATTGCACATTGTATAATTTTCATAGCTTAAAGCTTTGTCGTTATGAAATATGAATGCTTATTTTTTTTAACAGTGTAGCAGCCACACAAAGTCCCATCATTTTTATAGGGACCGGAGAACATATAGATGATCTGGAGCCATTTAAAACGAAGCCCTTCATAAATAAACTTCTGGGCATGGGTGACATTGAGGGTCTTCTGGACAAAGTCAATGAGCTAAAATTGGATGATAACGATGAATTGTTAGAGAAACTCAAACATGGTCAGTTCACACTGAGGGCTATGTATGAACAGTTCCAGAATATAATGAAGATGGGCCCATTCTCACAGATTATGGTAATTTTGTATTTTCAAGCTCTATTGTAATGCATTTATTATACCAATCGACATTTTAAATAAATATTTACTATATAAAAACTATTTATGTAGCTGATGAATACCTAGATAAACATGAATTGCAACCTTTTCTTGAACACTTATAATTTTTTTTAACTACAAATTTAGAGTCCGATGCAATTTGGTTCTAAAGCATATACACTGCAGAATCAAATGGAAAAGAAAACTATATAAGTAACGTGAATGAACATTTGTGCCTGATATTTTAAAATCCGATATTGATATATATGTATTTTATTTTATTGGTTACAGGGTATGATTCCTGGATTTTCCCAAGATTTAATGTCAAAAGGTAGTGAACAGGAATCAATGGCGAAACTAAAACGTCTCATGACTATAATGGACTCAATGAATGAGGGAGAATTGGATCATCGTGATGGCGCCAAATTGTTTTCTAAACAGCCGACTCGAATTACTAGGGTAGCACAAGGCTCTGGAGTAACTGAAAGGGATGTGAAAGATCTCATTTCTCAGTACACAAAGTTTGCAGCTGTTGTTAAAAAAATGGGCGGCATAAAGGGACTATTCAAAGGCGGTGACATGGCAAAAAATGTTAACCAAACTCAAATGGCCAAGCTCAATCAGCAAATGGCTAAAATGATGGATCCCCGAATCCTCCAACAAATGGGTGGCATGTCTGGTTTACACAATATGATGCGACAACTTCAGCAAGGCTCAAGTGGAATGAGCAGCCTTATGGGTGGTAAATGACATTAGTTTAATCGTACACATTAACATCATTGTAATGAAGTCATTTTTAATAAAGTATGTGCAACAAATAACCTGTTTTATTTATTTTTTATTATTAGATCAGAAGCTGAATATTGGAGTAGATATTTAAAATTAACATATAGAATAATAGCTATATTATGAAACTGTCGGAAGAGTCGAATCAATGATATCGTTAACGTAAGAAATTCACAGCGCCCTTGTAGAGCATAAAAACGAATATCGAGAGAAAGCCTATTCTAATAACTTTTGAATCTCTTAAAATTTACTTCCTTGTGCCAGTAGCCTTATGCCAATTTTGATATACCAGATATACAGTTTTTTTTATTAAATGACTGCAAAAAGATGGCTCAAAATATGTGTATCTAAAAATGTTACTGTAGTTTAAAAATAATACTCAGGCACATATGTACTTTTTGATATTGTCAATAAAAATTGACACTGACACTAACAAAATCGTGAAATAAAATAAGAGATAATCCGTTTTATTGTGGATAGTATCACTTTTAAGAAGGATAATAATAGAAATAACAAAAGCAGTCTATATATACAATGGCGTGTAATTCATGTAGTAAAACGTTTTCGTTACTAAGAAAAGAGGTAATATTTTATTACATACATCTTCAAACAATTTTCTTTAGTAATTAGTACACTAATTTACTCTGATTTTACAGAAAGGATGCCCGGCTTGCGGCTTCAGTTATTGTTCGAGTTGTTTAAAACATAAATTATTTGTTCCTAACCTTAACACCCAAGCAAAGGTATGTTTTGAATGTCCCATCTTTAGACTGCGTCGTTGGTCGAATGCTTCCGAAAGCGATTGGTAAACGAAAAGGTTTTGAGTTCGTACCCCGCCAACAATTAGATTTTCTAAATTAACATTTCTATTAATAGCTCAAGTTTTGATTTGTGCTCAATAGCAATAAACTCCCCACCTATTCCATAATAAGGGATATAATGTAACTGGTAAAACATGGGAATGTACGAAATGTACACTCCCACATTGCACTCACTCTGTCTAACTTTTCGGGGTGATAAGGCGTGAACTACCAACATTATACTGTTTTATTATATTGAGTTATTTATAGGAAGGAATTGTTACATAAATTATAATTAATGTCTCTGATTCAGGTATGTGCAAAATGTGAACGTGATAATAAATCTGGCAGAAATGAAAAAATTGAGCCACCAGATGCATATTACAAGTAAGGTTGCACAATACTTTTTTATTTGGTTGCACAATACTTTATAGAAAAGGAAGACATAATTATCTAAATAGTTCAATTTCATCATGCCACTTAAGACCAAAAGGTTTTATGTGGCATGATAATCTACATGGTCATATTTCTTCATTGCATTGTATTTGCAATGTTTTGAAATTGCTTAAAATGTATATAATGCCTAGTGTTAGCGACCATTCTCTTGATGGATTTAATAATAATGTGTAACTTTTTACTGGGCATATACTATATACATGATAAGTTCATCATCATCAGCCTATTCTGATCCCCTGGTGAAGATCGGCCTCTCCAATAGCACATAACTAAATTTGGTCTCCAGCTCTTCATATTTAACTACTGTTGGCTACTTTGCATATATAATCACTTCACCTGGCTTGAATGTGTCCTAAGCTATGTTTGCCAAGCCGTGATTACCATTCCAGAACACCTCTACTCAGACAATTATTGATTTCGTGACAGGTGGAACTGCCAGATTCAACTGCCACTTCTGCCGCTTTAATAATTTGAGCTATGTTGATAGCTTGGATTTTCGGTCAGATCACCCACTTCTGATTCAAAACAAAATAAATTAGAGGTTAATATATGTAACTAATTATTAACATATAAATAACTTTCAGGAGAATAGGTGCTACAGACAGTAGTCCTCAAATTGACAATACTACTTACCCTGTGAATGCTGGCAATGGAAATTCCAAAGATCAGGAAATTTCAGATAGGTTAAAAAAGTTGAAAGAAGATACTTTGAAAAGTAAACATGTCACAAATGAAGATATAGTGAATCGGTTACAGAAAATAAAGGGGGAGACACCATCAACATCAGACGATGAACTGAGGTTAAGGTTAGCCAATATAAGGGGTGTTCCAGTTAGTACCTTACAAAGTAAGGTAATTATATACATTTTGAGTATATTAGTGTAATGAGTTATAATAATATGGTATTGCTTGTATTGTCAAGTGCCATGTTGGTGGTGGGTTTGATACACAGGTTAGGCACTATTGCTTATTTTCAAGTTTGCAATTTTTGTGTGAATTTCCAGTAGTAGCTTGGAGCCTGGAGACTTTTGGCATACACCGGGCGTAAATCTATATTCCGACTCAATCCTAGAAGTTACTTATTTATTTAATTATTTTTTTTTTACGAATAGAAATGTGAAGTTCTAACTTGTTAGTCAAATAATTGCAAAGTGCGATGCTGATTGAGATGTCAGGAAATAATAATATTGACCTTTTTTACTTGTAGCCTGCTGCTATAGTGTCAGACACTAGAACAGAGCAAGAACAAGTGGAAGATCTAATGAGACAATATATGGCACAAGCCAAGATAGATGGGAACTATCAAGAGGAATTCCAGGGAGTTATTGATGATATCCAGAGTAGGTTACAAAAGTTGAAGAATCAAGGAGGATCTGCCAGTAAAAGTGATGCGAAATTGTCTGAAGCGAATGTGGAGTCTGAAGATGAGGAAGTCATTTTGAAGAATGTAATACAAAAGGTATGTGATTTTTTTATTTGATACTGTTGATTGCCTTAAGGTGGCTATTTGTGTTAAGTCTGCCTTTTTTACTGCTAAATGATTAAATAAATAAATGAGTTTAAATAAACAAGTATATTATAGAAGTAGTAAATAACAGATATATTTAAGTAGCATACAATAGGGTCCTTAAATGTATATAGACAAGTAATGTCTGACTAGATATTTAGATTAGACACTAAATAATACATGGCAAAATGTATAACAGTCCATAAAATTGTTCATTTTTTGTTATGCTTTTTGTACATGCATACATATTTTTTACCCCAGGTACCTTACGAGGTAGGCAAAGAGCATGTACCAAATATCTTTATCCATATTTAATAATTCAAGCTTTTATTAAATAGCAGTAAACGGGTATGCACATTGATGTGATGATGAGATTATTGTCTCTGGTCTGTCTTCAATGATTCTGCCATAGTTTTTATTCAATTAAATAAGAAACTAATGGTTATGGGAAGAATTCAATGACATACACTGGCATAAATTATTTGTGACAGTTCATGTTTCAAGGCTGATCCCTAGTATGTTACTACCTACCAACAAGTGAATACAGAACTCTTTAACCTTAAATTTTACTTTTGAAAAATTTTAGGCGAAAGCTGAATCTAGATTGGAATGCGAGGTTGGTGATAATAGTCTGGACGAATTGCCGTTCTGTGAGATTTGCAACGAAGATGCTAAAATGCGATGTCTCGGCTGCCGCTACTTGTTTTGCAAACGATGTTTCATGGAACACAAGGACGATGACGACGGTTGTAATAAATATGAACTGTATACACCGAAAAATGTTAACAGCCCATAAATATTATCATTGTGATCCAAATAATAAGATCTACCAAACTATTTATGACAAGCATAAACTTCTTTCAATTTTAAACACAATTTTGTAATAACGCCAAATAAGTCTGGCTGAATATTTGTTATTGGCACAATACACATTTAAATACACAAAAAACAATTTGAATAGCACATGACAGCCCATACAAATTTAAATTGCTCATCCACGAATGTTATATTCATAATTTAGTTGAATAAATTTAACACAAGTGCAAAATTTCCCTTAACTTAAGGTTGTTAACACAGAAATTTACTTATAAGAAATGCTGTACCAATCTTTTGGTTTATCTTAAACTCTTAATTTTTCTTATACATTTTAAGTCCACTAAATTAATCTCATATACTGCAAATGTAAATATATTTAATATCATCTGTATTAGATATCATACAGATAATTATTTTCCCGCCAATCAGAGGCGCTATTTTGCTAAGGTAAAAAAAAAACACGAGCAACATTAAATTTTTCGCTTTATTAAGTTATGTATCAAGACAAAATGATTGTTATATTTATATACATATGTATATATAAAATAAAGCCAATATATATTTGTTACTTTTTTTGAGTACTTCTTTTCTTTTTGTCTTCTTCCAATTCATCTACAATCTCAGGTATTTGCAGGACCAAATCACTGGTGGATATTTTATAATTGTTGTCTATCCATATATCCTTAAGCTTGGATATAATTTGTCCGTACATTTTCCCTGCGAGCACATTAGGCACCTTCTTCAACATTTGACCATTGATAGGAAATTTAGGTATTTCCCAATTGTTAAAGGTGTCCAAAAGGTCTTTATCGCCTTTATACTTGAGCACTTCACGAACATAGCAAACAGCATCCTTTTGTTTCATCTTACTATTCAGCACTAATTTTTCATAGGGTCTGAAAATTTAACAATATTAAGAGCAAATAATCGTTGACAGGCAAAAGTGAAGGATTTTTGTTTTGTTATATTTTTTACATAGAGATCTTCCAGTCGAAAAATAAACACTCGCTATATTAAATTTTTTGTTTCAATGTGTGAAGGAAAGTAAATACTGCAAAATTTTACTTGAGTTTTTGTGGCGATTTTACTACAACTTTGACTTTACAATGGCGATGACAGCACGTTTTGTATGAAATGTCACGTCCTCTTAGTTTCACGGTCGAGCCTATTATGCATTAGTTGGTCGACAGTTCTGGTCATCAAAACAAATTGATTATTTTTATGAACATTAACTGATGTGCCCAATGAAATATGTGTGTCATATAAGTATTTAATTTGCATGTATTTTGTAAACACTACTGGAGGGTGTTCAGTTTTAAAATATATGATCTATACCTAAGTATGATGTAACAATTTGTAAAAGTTTGGGATGCACATAAAGAGCCTCCCAAAACAGTATCTGTCTGTATAACTATGAATTTATACTGTCCATAACACCGTGAAGTGTGACTAATCCTTTCAAACACAATGCTTAATCACATTAGCTATCGACTAGATGAAGAAGAATATAACAAAATAATTTTACAGTGTATAATTTGACTTACAACATTGGTCTTATATCGAATTTTTCCCCTCTGTGTTCAACAAGAAAATATGTCAGATCTCTATCATAGGCAGAAAATTTAAGTCTGCTGTGGAGCACTGTGACTTCATCCATGTTGTTCATCAATGCTGCTAAATAACTCATTGGGTGCAGGCCTAGATGCTGGCTTCGGCTTATTAATTTATCCAGTTCTTCCAGGTTTGGATTCACCACTCCTGAGAATATAATGGATTAATTATATTCTGTGCAAAAACAGATTAGATGCAATATTTATAAAGATAACATCACACCTGTAATGCATGATGTAGGCAGGGGAATAGAGTACACAGTGAGATTTCCTTAGTTATAATATAGATCACAGTTTGATATAAGAGGTCCGTTTATATCCTTTTACTAGGCAAAAAATCAGACTGTTATTTTAAGTTAGAAAACCCCAACAGTATTTTATGTGGGGACCTAACTCAATCTTCTGGGTCCACTGTCAGGATTGCAAACTTGACCAACAAAGCAGTCACTTGCAATATTATGGGACTAATAAAATTCTTCTACTTGACTTGATTTGACTTCAAGATCTATGAAATAATTAAACTGTAATAATAAGCCCACTTGGCAACATCAGATAAACAAATAAGACCAAAGGAGCTACAAAAGACGAAATATTACAATACTAATTGATATAACCAGATATGTAGAGGAATTAATTGGGAAAAGTACCTATATATGGTCCAACACCCACATTCACAATGCACTTCAACAATTTGCCAGCGAAATTTCCTTGCAGCGTCTTCTTCAATTCCGTCCAGATCCTTTCACCTGCAACCATCTGTAGACCTTCAGCATTCTGCCTAATAATTTCAAGTGTGTCTGGATCGTGTTTGTCAGGATCTAATGCAATTTTTCCATAGAAACGAAAATATCTCATTATCCTGAGATAATCTTCTTTTATTCTCACATCGGGATCACCGACAAATGCAACTCTTCTATTTTTTAAATCTTCATATCCATAAAAATAATCATATACAGAACCATCAAACCCTGAAATACAAAATTATAAGATACTAACTGACATGGCAAATGTTGCTTCACCAAAAAAATTATGTCTAGTGAATATTTTGGTAATTAAATATAAAATATGAGATCTACTGTGTGTCAAAATGTTTAAAAAATGAATGTGGTTCAATTATTTACACAGTGTTCATACAAAAATACCAAACTTTTTATTGTTACTCTATTTAAAATATTTAAAAAATAGACAACAATCAGCCAATAAATATTACATTACATTGATGAGTAACATGTCATGCCTTAAAGCAGTTGCACAAATCAATGCCATTTTACAAATCTTGCAGCATGCACTTTCTAGTATTGCACATGTCTAGTCCTTGGACCTAAGTATGCTTCCAATATTATAATAATCCAAATCAAAGTGAGCCAATCAAGATTTATATATTTTCTTTATAAATGATTGGATTGTCAGAAAGGTGTTAAAGGTTAAAACAAAATTACCCAAAAACATGGAATTTATAGTGAGATCTCGTCTATTGGCATCAATTTTCCAATCCTTAGTGAATTCAACCTCTGCATGGCGTCCATCTGTTACCATGTCAATCCTCAATGTGGTAACCTCAAAGTTTTCCTTATCATTGATCCTCGCTGTAACAGTGCCATGTTTTTCCCCAGTCAAGTTGATCATTCTCACATTCTCTTCAGAGAACATCTTCTTCATCTGTTGGGGGGTGGCAGTGGTGGCAAAGTCCAGGTCCTTAGGCTGTTGGCCCATTAAAATATCTCTGCAAAGTGATCAAAACAATGCAATATTTATTTTACCATTCATGCTAAATTATTTTTTATTATATAATTTAATATAAAAAGCATGAGTTGTCAGTACCTCACAGCGCCACCGGCCACACGAATCTCATATTGGTGTTTATCAAACAGAGCTTTTAAAGTTTCAAATTCAGGTGTGAAGATGCTTTTAAATTCTGGTGAATCCAGTTTTAAAACCACGGGATCATCACGACACTTCAGCTCCATGTCTTTAACCGAACGCATTCTGACTCTTTTGCTTTTAGTCGTATTGCTGTAAGCCTCAATAATTTAATACAAATATTGAAAATGTCTACTGTATGGTTACGTTTAATGCACTTTCAAAAATATATTTCACAATGAAACCAACATTCACTTAATTTGTAATTAACTCATATTTAGTATTTATACTTACTTTAATGAAAACGTTCTGATGTAATTTTATAAGCGCTGTCCGAAATATAATCATGCTAAAAACATTGTATGGCCTGTTGATGAGATTCGTAATATAATTTTTGTGTTGATATTATATTAAAAGTAAATTATCTCCAGCGTAATCACAAGTAATTAATTTTATCGACAGTCTACTTTAAGTAAATACAGAATTGAATTATAGCAATATTCGTTAGTCAGACCTCGATAACATATTTTTTGAATCAATTGAAAAATTGAAGTGTACTATCCTTAATTCCTTACTCCGTGTCTGAAGTGACATTGACGTTTAAACCGTAAATTATTATCTTTAATATTTAACACATAAGAAATAATTTCTTATTAATACATAACATATCATTACAATAAAAGTCTTTATAAATATGTATATATTGGTAATTAATTATGAACAAATAAGGAACATAAATAATAAAAAGTCAAAGCAGAATTCTAGTATTGATGTTACAGTATGTTATCTTTGCAAGTTTAGAAAAAGGCTGTATCGTCATGCCGGCAAAGAGAATATAACCACTTTAACCACTACGTTATATACGATATTGGGCCCCTGCCCTGTACAGAGTACGGAGTTTTAGATATTTTCAGAAAATAATTCTGGTGTAATATTACATTGAAAAAAGTTATACAAACGGTTTTTGATGGTCCTATTGGGATAATAGATACAAATACGACTGCTGATTAAAGGGCCTAGTTTCGATTTCCAGGTCGAATGAAGTAAAAGGGACTAATCACACTTATTCAGCTCTATTCGCGTTTAGCTGAATGATTTTGGTCACAATTATACAGCTATTCTTCTATCAGCCGCGTACAGCGTCGCAAGAATGAGAAAAGCCGTCATAGCGTGTTATCTCCGCTGAAACGCTTCTATCTACTGAGTATGCTGTGAAGACGGTTACTTCTCATTTAGTATTGTGCCCTCAATATGGACATTTCTATGGGCAATATTTTTATCGTTTCTCTTGCAGAAGAAATTGAAAAAAATAAACGTACAAATTAAAAAGAAAACAACAGTTGATCGCTATAATGAGACGAACTAATATCGTACAAGAAAGAATATTTTTGCACTACCAATATAAGTTTATCTTCGCCCATCATATTATTTCGTATATAAAATAATGATAAATATAATATATAAATTTCGTAAATATAAAATAATACTTTCAAACACGTCTGAATTCTCTCAATACTTGCGTGCATAATGATTATGTAATAATATAAATCAAATCTAC
>DWEJ01001175.1:0-13711 GCA_018245835.1 Mysoria sejanus stolli
GTTAAATGTCCTCTTACTTCTGGATAGCCGTTAAAAATGGTGGGCGTCTATTCTAATATCACAACAAAAAAAACACAACATTACTTCATAAGTTCTATCGACATCAAATCAATCATTGTAGTTCCATAACTATTCGATATATTTACACACAGTTAACACGATTGATCACCGTGAAAAAGAAATTGCCAAGAAGTTGCATATTAATTACACTCTAACATAATTAATCACGGCTCTACTCGTCCGTCCCATAAATTATGGGGGCATCGCCATTATTGTTTTCCGTCGTTAAGATGGCGACATTATTTAACTATGTAATTTTATTATTTCATTATTATGAAGACATGTGACGTGTTAATTGGATTATAATGTTTTTTTAATACCAATATAACGCGCAGAATAATTTAATAAATGTTCAAAATATGTAATTTTAATTAAATACAGATAATATTTAATAAACGTACAGCACTGAGCGTTAACGTTTAAGCAAACTGCACGATTGTCCATAATCTAAAGTTATCAATACATTTAACGTAGGGTTACCAATACGCGAACATTTCTTGAGAATGACGAAATATAAAATCACTAGCAGCCCTAATTTAGTGGAACAATAAAAGCAATTAGTCGACATAGACAACGCAGAACACAGAGACGGCTTTTTTGTGTGGTAGTGGCATTACCGTTGCCGTCACAAGCCACCGAACTCATGAGGTGGTCAAGATAACACCAAAAACGAGAATAAAACTTATACACCAAGCGGAATTAATAAAAAAAAATATTATTAGTAGACTTAGGCATAATAGAATAGACTTAGCCCTTTAAATAAATACATGTAACTAATATCATAAAAAAAACAATGTGCTTAATGACTGTTTTAAAAATCCTGTTTAAAATCCCATAATTGCAATAGACGTACCTTCGTTGTTTTCCGTTGATACCGTTACGGCTGTTAATTCGATGTCATTAACCGCCCTTATTTTACGCTGCGGATGTCATTAGTTCATGTAATTAAATTTACGCTGTGAACCTGCAATTATTTAGATGATTTGTGGAAATGACAAATTACTTTGACTATTGTATAATCAGACAACAGACAACATGCATGATTTTTTTGTTTTATTTTATGTAGATAACCACTATATGTGCCTATTATCGAGTTCCTGTGCACTGTGTCACAGTTCCGCCTGCAAGTGGTGGCTCATAATAAATTCTACGTTGATACGAAACAGATTGATGAATTGGAACGTTAGTAGTTCCTTCTAGCAGCTACTCTACCAATTAATTTTAAACCATTATAGAGATGTAAAAATATTTTACATCCTTAATAAACCCTAACAGCATGTTCCTTTATACAAAGGAATAATTTTGTTTCTATTAATATCACTAACATAACATAAAATCAAGCCTAAGAGGAAAGCAGAGCACTACAATCTCATGGTTGACCAGTTATATTTAAGTGCTACCATGGATTTGGAGTAGGGCGTATTGAACGTAAAAAAAAATATTTTACTGAGTGGCAACCCTATCCCTTGACAGTATAAGACTATGGAAGCGTTATAAGTCGTTAACAGAATCGATGTGACGCAGCTGCGCGCCTTTACTAGTCTCCGAGGATGAATAGACTGTTATGAAAAGGGACAAGTATCGATAACTTTGCGTAAATTTGCTTCTTTATCGCGATAGACTTTTATTTGATATAAAAAGAAATAGGCTTTCATAAATACTACTCCTTTTATACAATCTATGAAGATATGTTTTGGATGCTGTGGCGTCTTTTTATCAAATAGCCTCTTCAAATTTTTTATATCCTGACCCTTGATAGGATCGTATTTGGAATGTGTGCTGGATGCGTTCAGAAGTAGCACTTGTTAAACTTCGGTGGTTAAAGTAACCGTCGTCCTTTATAATAAAGTGTTCTTGACATAGATTGTTGAGCAAACCCACGTATGGCCTGGGCCTCTTCAGCCTTGCAGGTCGCCGAGAACCCTTCAGAGTATCCCGTTTCATATCAATAAGTATTCTGAAAGTTCATTTAGAAGGCTTTATTCATATAGCTGTCACAATCACAATTTAATGAATGAAAAATTACATTTATTTTATAGTAACAAACAAATAAACATCTTATAGTAATTTAACATTTTATAGTAAAAATCTAAATAAAACCTCCCAGTAATAAATACAAAATTAAATTTTACCATGTTAATAACCATAAAAAACAATGTTATAGAGTTTGTTATAGATTTTGTATGAAACACTATATAATACGGCCACATATACATATATCTTTCGTTTTTTTTGCACAGGAAACGTGAAAGAGTACGTACGAACGTACGCAGCGAACAAACGTAACATTGTCAGGGGAATCATTAAATTGTTACAGGCAAGTGTAAACTGCTGTGGGAATCTACATTCGTATTATTCGAGGTAGAAATTCTGCGGTGGATATTTTCGTGTATACCTTTATTTCTTTTACATTACCATATAACTTTTACATTATAGGTATCTGATATTTCTTTCTTTATAGCAACATAAAAAGAGATAAACGAACACTTTAAATTAAAGTGAAAACTTAGCGGACAAAATTTGTCCGCTAAGTTTTTAAGAAATTTGCATTTTTGAACGTAACATTCGAAACATCAAGCCTATACTCGTATATTCCCGGAGCGGTATGCTTAGCAGTGTACTATGCTCGGAAAATACTTCACTTATACTTGTTCTTTAAAGGACATGTATAATGTGTTATTTATAAATTACATACATATTATTAAATATGTTATTTATACATAGAGTTAACTATGTTACTATTAATTAATAATAAAATAAGACTCCTATTTATTTTTTCTACACGATATGTGCAATGAAACTAGAGACAAAAATTACAAGGTAAACGTTATAAAAATGTACCTAATAATATACTCTTTATGAGGCAACAGCTTACCTCGTATTCAATTTTACTTATAATATAATTGCCGAAACGTAGGAGTTTACTACATTGCTTTGCCTTTCCCTTGGGGAAATACAGACGTGATTGTATATTATCACGCAACAAACACGTAAAATACTGCCTCGTTGGTCATGTTGGTTGCAGGTGCGACTGGCGATCGGGAGGTCCCGCATTTGATTCCCGGGTCAAACACAAAAAAATTCTAATTTAGATTTTCTAGTAGTGGTTCGGAGTCTGGATATGTGCCCGATGAATGGCATAAGGCTCACAATCTATTCCATAGTGGTAAGTAAACGTAACTAATGAAACGTGGGAGTGTTCAGCATTCCTTTGCCTACTATAGTACAGGTGTACACAAACGTGACCACTAAACATAATTAATTTATCCACTGAAGATAACAATCTCAATAATTAAAAGAAAACTACGCTAAAACGTTTTCACATTGGAATTCGATATTTTTATCCGTCTCACATTGATTATATTAACATTTTGCCGATGTGATTTACTAAAAAAATTAATATATGCAACCAAAATAACGTAAATAACGTGTTTACCGATAGAAAATATGTCGAATACTGTCTTTCAATCTACGTTTATACAGTTCGTTACGAAATTAATCTGGCCGCAATATTGCCCAAACAGAATTAAATCGGCCCCCGAATGAATTATTAAAGCAGCCGAGACAAAGTGGCCGGAGACGCCTACCGCAAACTTTGCCGCTCGTATCAGCCACTTGGGGAGAGCCGCGGAATCTTTAGGTGGCTATAAAAACTTGAATCCTTAAATTGTTTTGATTGTTGACAGTTTTTCAAATTTTTATATTGCCGGGTGAAGGTTTTCATTACCAAGTTACATTAGACATAATATTATTAAGTACATGATATTATTACTCGTGACGTCTGTCAATTCATGCTTGGCCAGCGTTGCATACTTTGCCTTAACGCTTTTAAAAGGACGCCTCTTTCTAACAGTGGATCGATAAAAGGGTTGAAAAATAAATGTCAGTATTTACAGTTATGTTATATTTGTACACCATTCGAGTAAAGTGCACTTATCGCATTTCCAATATAATACTATCTTGCTAATGTTATTTTACAAATAAACGGATTAATTCAAGTTCAAATTCAAGCTCAAATGCCATTAATTCAAAATTGGTTCCTTAGAACACTTCTTTTACGACAAAATAAAACTATCACCACTTCGGAAAAAGCCTTGCTATGGAGAAGAAGCGTCGAAAGAAACTCAATTTGGTATTATATATTGTTATTATAAATTGTTATTATACCTTATTGGCACAACTTTGCTGTCATAACAAAATTAATTATGATATTTAAAAAATAATGAGACAGGACTGACAACTAAAAATTTAGAATATTTCGGAAAGAACGTCTTTGAATTAACCACACTTACGATCACAACTAGAATAGTTTCCTTTCGTCGAATTAATAAAAAAAAAACGTAAAAAAAATAGTAGTCAAATTGTCGAATTAATAGTAATTCATCTAAAGCGACCACTAAGCACGCATATTGAGGCCACGGATCCATTCGTCATTTAGATTTTTATGCATTAATAATGAACATTTTACATAACATCACGTTTGTTATTCCCGCAGGGGTAAACAGAAGAGTTGAGAGGGGTGTAGTATATTGCCACGATTCACCAGTTACGTGTATGTCCACCTATGGAATAGATGGTAAGCCTATTGTCACACTCGAGCACGTACCTGGACTCCAAGTTACTACTAGAAAATCTACCTGAGATTTGAACCCAGGACCGCTTCATCTAGCAGTCACGCTTGCAACGAACACGACAGACGAAGCGGTAGAGTATTTTATATCGACAATTAGTTTTCAGTTTTTTTTGCGTATATAACATTGTATAATTACAAATAAATTGATGATTATTGCTGTAATCATTTACATGTATTCTGTGTTTTATAACCCTTGAACTATTGTAATTTATAAAAATACACATATTAAGCAATTACTGTACACCTAAAATTAGATTACAAAGCTTTAGACTAAACACAATACGTACCAGACAACCCGGAGTGATAATTCGGTCATGTGTTAAAAAGAAATCCATAAGCTATAATATAAATGTTGCTAATAAACTGACTCAATGTTCATCGCCACTAAAAAGAAATTTGCATATTAAGCAAAAATATGCAAGAAATCAACGACTAAAGTTGAATTCTTCTTTTCAGACTAAAAGGCGGTAACCGTTTTGTAGTGTAAATTGACCTTCCGCTCATTGTTCACAGCCACGGTGCAGTCGCTGCAGGCCAGCGTTTGTTCGCGTCAGAGACAATGCACCACCGCGTTGGAACTTACACCTTATTTTACAGAGACATTTTTTTACAATTAAGTAGAAAAGAACCTGAGTGCTATGTTTAATTGCAGCACTGTACAAAGAATCTTAAGGGAATAAAATTAGCATCTAGTAGATTTTTTTTATGTATAAGATGTATTTTATATCGAATAAGCAGTATTATTGTTAAGTAAAGAAAAAAAAATTGTCATTAATTTAATAAAGTCTTTGTTTGTGTGGTTGGGCGAGTGGTTTCAAGCGCAACTGCTGTTAGAGAAGTTATGGTTTCGATTCCCAGACATAGTCCTGCTGAATCTTTGTAACTTAAAATTTCTAGAAAACGCTCGGGATTTGAATTTTTACCCGGTATTATATGATACAAGGATCACCATGTAATTCATGGTGATCCGTAAAAGGTAACAGATGAATCGTGGGAGTATACTACAGTTCTTTGGAAATACAGGGGTAAAGATGAAAAAAATAAACTTCTTAATAAAATTCACTAGAAAGAGTATAAAAATAACAATAACAATCTTTTATTACAGGCCATCCGTCCATATAGTGATAAAAAGACATTTAATATCACAAAATGTAGAATAGAAATTTTCAACAGACCTATAACGAGCTATTTATTTATCGTTCGTTTATTTATTTTTGACTAACACCCTAATTAGAGGGTGCCAGAAGATATTTAATGTCAAAAGTGGAATGTCATTTAGCATTTTCACGCATTCAACCACAATAATGGAGGGTCTCTTCAGAATAATGATTATTATTAAATAGTTGTTAATATTTGTGTTTTCACAACACCGCCTAGCCTATTGAGAGCTTACATCTAATATTATAGCGTAACATTTACTGTTCTAGCACCAATAAAGTTATGGAATAAAAAAATATATGTACATTGTTTATTATAATAAATAAATAAATTCTGTTTATTCTATGTGTGCGTCTATTAAATATATATTCATAAACTGTATTTACATAATTCTTTTATTAAAAAATTCATTAAAAAAACACTAAAGAAGTACCGTCCACAATTAAACACTAGATAGTACCACAGTCTTTTTTCCTACGAATCCTTTCAGCTCCAGGCTTTTAGTCTATACACTGAGTTCTGAGAAATTCCCAGAAGGCTATAAAACAAGAATCTTAAAATAGTGAAAAGTAATAATGGAAAATGGCTTTGAAAATACCGAAGCGTCGAAAACCTTCACAGTATTGCTATAACGCATATTCGTTTAACATTCGCTCAAAATCTTCGATAACACAACCACCATCATCAGCTCATCATCATAAACGTAACTGATGAAACGTGGGACGGTACTACACTCCTCTGCCTATCTCTTGGGGGATTACGCTTGTGATGTTATTTATTTCCAACGTTGAATGTAACAATGATCACTCTCCTGGTAGAACATTTTAATAAATCAATTTGTTTCATTCTAGTTTTAGCGTAGTTAAACATATTTAGGTATATGAAATGAGTGAATCAATTATACATGTTTTTGTGCCGAAACCATTGTTCATTGTTATCCTATCAAACTCTGGCTTTGAAATTGTTCATATTACAATTTGAAGCTAGAGCGACATACATTTTCGTATCTCAGTCTTGCAGGCAGTTGTCAGTGTACCCGACTTGCATATCGCGCGTGGGGATTATGGGCAGAAACTGCTCAGGAAAGATGTATGTCCAGCAGTGGACTTAAACAGACTAATGATTATGAAGGTAACCAGCACAATATAAAGGTATAAGAAAATATAAGAGTTTGTGTGCACGTGAATATACGTGAGTACGTACGTGAGTATAACAGGAAATATGAAATTATATGTGTCAACGTATGTAAGATTTAAAGTAAACGCCACAGACATGTATGACAGTTGTGTTTGATAGTTGTGTATGACAGTTGTGTATTACAGTTATGTATAACGGTAATTAATGACTGTTGTGTATGTTAGTTATGTATGACAACTGTGTAAGATAGGTAGGTATGACTTTCATTACCTACATAAAAATTAATTCGTATCTTTCATCACAAACAAAACTGACAAACAAGTAGTTCGTATAATAACAACACCCTTCGACGTTTTCGACGGAAGCTTTTTTTACCTACGTAAATCAAAATTTTATTGCCTTCGTATTCAAATCAAAACGAGCCCAATTGGGTAGAAATATTCCGGCGTTTTGTGCAAACATCATTATTATTGCCGAGTTGTTCATTCCCTGTTGTCATTCGTTTATTTCAGCGAGGCTTTTCAGAGATAATGATCTATTTCCGGACGAATACGGTACAAGAAAAAACATACTTCATTTCAATTTTAACCTAATATAAGTTCTGTTTTGACACCGATACATCACAGCTTTCATTTTTGATTTTGACCTTTTTCCCTCCAAAAGACATACGTTTAATATAATTATATATAGTTACTACATGTATAGTCCAACACATTCTGGTCAATCAAATAGTAATTCCTGCTCGTAAAACTTTGACCACAATGTCACCATAAACACAAAAACAAAGCTTAAAAAGAAACCACACCTTTATCGTCATCATTATCAACATCCCGTCTACTGCGGGACATAGGCCTCTCCAGCATCACGCCACTTGGCTCGATTGTTAGCTCCTTGCATTCAACCATTACCCGCCATACACACGCACAAAAATAATTAATATTAATTAATTGATACTTTTATGCAGGAAAATATTTAAGCAGAAAGCTAAGGCGACATCAACAGTTGTGATAATTAAAAAACTCCGAGATTAAAAACATATCGTCAATGTCATCTTTATTATTCATTAAGCTGTCACGATGCCGTTCAAAATTTGTGGTGCGATGAAAAGAATCCGATCAATTTGGTAAGTTGGCTTTTATTAAAAACGAGCTTTGTGAGGGCGAAGTTAAAGCTTTCATTAAATTCTTCGAATCTCCTGCCAACCGGAGCGCACTGGGAAAGGCCTCCTTGGATTAGAAAACTTTAAACAACGGTAAGACACAAATTAGTACATATACATATACTTCGGAGCACATTACTGGAATGCGAAAATACCTAAAATACAATATAATTTACTTTGGGTATTATTGCGTTCCAAGGTATTAATACATTTCATCCCATAAATACGTTAAAAGCTATAAATATTTACAGATACATATATTACTGACGCAGCGCTGTCCCTGGTTATATTCCAGTCCGTATATTAAATCTCGAAGCATTTCCTGTTAAATTTTATATTGCCTATCACTATAATATGTACCATGATTTGATTACCAATGTGTTGCCGAGACAGTTCCTTTCTTAAAAATTACCTTAAATAAGACTACTATAAAATTAAGACTTAATATTTAATACCACTAAAAAATTAAGACAAAGAATTGAAACTATTAAAAAGAATCAAAATAAATTTATACTCCAGATTTTTCTATTTTATGCACATACTAAACTTTTGCACGTACTAAAAAATTTAGACTAACAATTGAGATTAGGTACTAAAAATAATCCATATAAAGATTTTTCTATTTTTTGCACATACATGATCATTTTTGCACCTACATGAATTTTCGTTACTATATTATTTATATTAATTAGTGTGTGTATACACAATATATAAGACCAGCTCCATTCCTAACGAACTTTTCAAATTTCTTCCACATTCTTCAAAGTAACCGGTATACGTCTAATCAAGTACGCATTTTAATGTAATCATAATATATATTTATTGATAACTCCTTCTATGTTCTTGCTGTATTTTAACACTGCTTTGCTACTACGAGTATATTCACTGAAATCCAAATCCAAAAGAACATGGCGTCTGTCACAAGACTATAACCAAAGTGAAGTGAGATTCCACTTCCAAGACGAAGAGGCAATCGAGCTTAAAGTTTCAGAACAAGACAATTTGTAACACGTTCCCACTTGAAGCGAGTTTTGAGCCCTGCATATTTATTCCATTTGTACACCTGGAAGCGATATTTTATCTATCTCAGCTGAAATATAACTAGAGCCACTTATAATCCTCATTTGAAATTAATACATAAAGTACCGCTGAACATTTTGTGCAGATGTTAACTTAGAATTCAAAACTACAAAGTGTTTGTCGAGTGTAAGTAGAAATGCAACAGCAGTATATTCGTTTGATTCAAGCGAGCCAATTCAAATAAATGAAGATAGAAACATGAAAAAGCACCTCGGACCAATTTGTCACATAATGTTGTGACGTTGTATGACGTGATGTGTCCCCAGCATGTCCTTTCGCCTGCTGCTTCCATTCATTTCCCGAAAACGACATCGTTTGTTTATTTTTCAAAGCCTGCAGATTGGATTTTGAATTTCCGCCGCTAGATCCACCCGTTCTATTCCGGAGTTTTTAAAAAACTTTTATGGCCTCAGTGCCGTTCGTACTTTTATGACAGAGGAAAGCACCGCAATAAAAATGTATAATTGCCTTTCACTACATTTGTACGAACCTCTTTTGGAGGAAACTTTAAATGTTGACATTTTTTGATACCAATAATATCAATATAAGTAATATTACATATTAACAGACAATAAAACTAATATGTATTACATATTAACAGACAGAACTTATATTACATATTAATATTAATTTATTTATTTATTCATGTACAAATACAGAATACCGAACCATGTTCCATGACATAGATTTTCCAGTAAACACTGATAACATAACTTTTTTATGACATATTCATGTTAGGGCCTTTAAAGAGTGGGAAAAAGCAGTGATTGCCAAGTAACTAGATCCTTGAAAAGCAACATTTTATCTGAAGATTTAAGAATTACGTCAAAGAGTGGGGAGAACCTTCTACGAGTAAGTTTATAGAGGTAGCTTTATTAACACACGTACAAGTATACGCTTACGGTGATATCACTAGTTGTTAAACTTATATAGATTAAGTGTAACCTAACGTACTGTCCAACAATTTCGCACTTACGAAAATTTTGTGAGCAAAGACCTTATCCAGTTCCTCGTTAACAAGGTCTGATTGCAGTCTCTGCCGGAAACCTGATTAAAGCCATATCAAAGCCGAATCAAAGCGCATTACGCTACTGTCGGACAACCGCAAGTCAAAGAGAATTCTAGAAATGGTGCTGCTCATACGTGCCATTTAATGAGCGATGAATTATTTGCCGACAAACTGATCACTCGAACGTTAGGACGAACGGACAAACTCTCGTATTTTTTTCAGGATTCTCTAATTTTCATATTCTTTGTAATTAATCTGCTTTTAGGACTGTACTAACTTTTTCCGGGTAACCTAAAATCGTGCGAAAATTTTAATCCAGGTTTTAATACCGTTTAAGAAAACTAGCACCTGACTTTTCTTCAGTTTCAGAAGCTGTCAAGCCAGTCGTAGAAAATGCGAACAGCGCGAACGTGAAAACCGCCCTATCCCGACTCATAATCACATCATAAAGCTGGCTAGTCTCCGTATCACACCGACCCTGAGGCTACTCTCCTTCAGAGTATCGAAGAACTACCTTTACTTCAGCTTAGCGAGACCTGAAACTGATATAATCGAGTACGTAGAACTATGTTCTGAAGATCCGTCTGCTTAAAGATGCCGCGACCCATGTTTCGGAACAAAATTCTTTTGCTAGTCATAAAATCCCTAATCCCATGATGCGCCTGACTAAACAGCACCGTGTAATTCAATCCGAGAATCTAGCAGACATCAATGTCTTTTTACATATCGTACAGTGTAAAGTTATTGACATAAATTGACTATGAAATATCCCTGTAACCTATACCAACTTCGCAAGTATCTTCTAGATAATCTGCAAAGATTCCTTTTAAGCAGTAATAGGATTTAGATAGATCTACTCAAAAAGTAAATTTTTATTATATGAGGTACATGCTAAGATAATATTGGTATCGGTGCGTAACCTTAATGGTTTTCGAACTGGAACAGTTTAATTGCACGAAAAGTGACTCTTACAAAGGAATCTCACTACAACATATACATGTCTATTAGTAATATAATAAATAAGTCAAGATAAATGTTCGAAAGAATAGAAGTAAAGACAATAATTATAACCCTGTGAGTTGTATCGAATGTTTCTTGCCCCAGCCTCGTCATTTTAATAATACAATTCTAGTGTTAGGTTTCGTTCACTCGCGATAAAAATAACTGTTACTGTGTCTCACTTCACTCCTGATCTTATTATGAATTTAGTGTAACTATGCATTTTTATTAATAAAACGTATTACAAACAGTTAGTCGTTTTTTAGCCCTGTTTCGAAACCCGATGTTACGCAAACTGACTTGTTTGTTTTTTTTTATTTAGTAAAGATCTAAATAATATAGCTACAAAATCACAAATTATAGGTACTCACTTTGATTTGACGATTTAATTACATTTTCATAAGTTTATCACATACAAATAATTTTAATTTGAATACAAATTTAATACACGTAATTTCTCATGGTCGTCAAACCTTTTTTCAACACTGTTATATTATTTGACACCTGATAGTACTGACTTAGTTTTTCTAATTTGATTTTCTTGTAGTGGCTCGGAGTCTTGAAATGTGCTCGATGTATGGCAACAAACTTAACATTTCCATGGCGGCACGTAAACGTAACTGATGAACCGTGGCAGTGTACTACATTCTTCCTCCTATCTCTTAAAGGAAAACAAGCGTGATGTTACGTTTTATGATTCTACCAAAATTTTGACTCTTCTTGGCCCAGGACCGGATGGACTGGCTCCTCTTAGGGGAGGCCTATGTCCAGCAGTGGACATCAAGAGACTGACGATGATGATAATATGCCTCACCATATCTTTATACGTCTATGCTTTATCCTGCCTTCCTCTTAATGTCAAATTCAATGGTTTTCAAACAAAATTTTGTATTTTTAAACTCCAGTGTAACTTATCCCACACTCCTTCAGATAAATTATATATTTAAAACTCATTCCGGGGTAATGATGAGGCAACGCTTCTGAAAAGAAAAGTTTACATGTAAAATAGCTTACATTAATTAAATTATTAAAACAAGTTCTCGAAGGCAACTTCGACGTCTTCATTAATAAAACTTCCCATCACGATATGTACGTTAAGACGAGGGTAATTAAGTCCAACGTCTTCCAAAGTGTTCTTATACCTGTAGTTTAAATGCGGTTTTCTTGGTAATGCATTGCATTTACAAATTATTTGAGTCAAGAATATTACCTATTTATAATATGTAATGCAATTATTTATTGATTTAAAATCTGCAATTAACTGGAACTTCTGTAATTCTGAAAAAAAAACCGGTGTTCCATTTATTGAATGAAAATAGAAGCATTTTTTATTTCACATCGTAAGTAACATCCCCTGCCTACCTCTTCGGGGATTACACGCATGAAGATAAAAAAAAACAAAAACGTAAGTATCACTGTCTATGCCTGATACGATGCAAAATCATTTGCTTCAACTTCAACTTCGAGATACAATTAGACAAAATAAATTCAAATTTAACACTCCAAATCTGTATAATAAGCCTATTCAATTGTATTCCTAGTTAAAAACATAGTTATTTTTATGGCAAAATTTGGTAAAATGTCTAGGAGATTGTAAGATCTTATTCAACTCGGGAATATATTTATTTGATGAACACAAGAATTCGTTCTGTTAAAAGGTGTAAAATTAATTGTTTCTGAAATTTTGCAGATGAGAATGTATGTATATGTGTTGTTTATCAGCTACCTGGGATACATAGCACATCCGCTACAAAAATAATTCGGTGGTATAAATTCTCGTTTTTCCTTCATCCGTCAGGTACAAAGATTTTGCTGGTGTTTGAACATAACAATAAGGTGAGTATCTACATGACTTAGAGTTTACAACACACGGCCTTGTGACCGAGAAAATATATTAATAATAAAAAACATGCTCTTTGTCGTCAACTGTACTAAACTTGCTTGGAACAATAACCCACACGATTTTAAAGTGGCCTCGTAGCAAACTTGGCACCTACACTGCACTTCAGTTCTCACATTATGTGTACCTGTTGCGAACACGGGCACAGATATCCTCGCCTGCCAGCTCCACTCGGTCCGTTTGAAAAGACCAGGTATATTCCATATCTTTTTTGGTCACTTGTGAAAAAGATATTGTCAATTGGATAAACAAATATGTTTTTGTACATCTACGACAAAACTGTATAAATAATGTTTAACAAAGTATAGAACTTTTTTGTAATACGGTTTTCAGTGACAGTTCCATAGTTTTCAATCTCGCTTACAGTGCAAGTTTTATCGAAACCGGCTTAGTGTTTTTACAATACGAACTTTTATGTAAGATCAGTTTTTACTATATGAAGGTGTCAGTAGATTCATATAGAGGGCCCTCCTCATATTTTGATATATTTTAAAATCCTTATATAGATAATGTAGACTATATATTTTTTTTGTCTTCACGCCTGTAATCCCCGAAGAGGTAGGCAGAGGAATGCAG
>DWEJ01001176.1:0-13710 GCA_018245835.1 Mysoria sejanus stolli
GTTTGTGTTCACATTGGGGCACTATTCTCAGAATTCACGACTAACTGTTAGAAGCGTGCTTACTAATTAGTAATAACATTTTTAAGCGGCTCTTTCTAACGGACTCAGGAACGTCCTATGAGAAATAAAGATTCTATTAACTAAAAGATAATATCACGCTTATATTTTCTAGAAGGGTAAGTAGGACGAGATTAATCAACAGGCGACCTAGAGCCTTTTAGTACCAGTCATCCGACCTCTTATGAAATTATGAATGAACGTATACAACTTGTTAATATATTTAAAGATTTACAATAATTCATAATATCAGAGCATGGATTTTGCAGTGTATAACGTATTAAAGTACAACGGACTTTGTACTAAATAACGAATATATTAAAGTACAAAATACTTTAATAACTTGTCCGAGCAATAAGCATTATTAGCTTACACTAGTCGTTTATAGTTCAGTATCCCACTCCGGGAGTTTGGGGTTCGAGTGCTCGATACGCACCTCTCACTACGAAGCTATGTGCACTTTTAAAAAAAAATGACTGGCTGCTTGTAGCAGTGAAGAATAATGTCGTGAGCAAAAACGTATTTCGCTTGGGGTTCTCCATAATACACAAGTTAGTTTTATGCCAATACACTTTGAGTCGGCATGGAAAATTATTACCTTAAAATCTCCTTAATAAACCTTAAAAAAAGAACTGTTTCAAATTGCACAATACACATTTGAAGAAGAAATAAAAACCATATTTCAAATCATAATACTAACTTACTATCATAATATTAACGTTAAGTATATATATATTTAACTTTAAGTATGGGTTAAAAATACAAAGATATTCAAAATACAGTATTCAAATAAACATTGTTTTAATAATGAAAACCCCTTAAGTAACAATAAAAGTTACAACTTTGATTGTTAAGTTACAAGTTCACAAATACGTAACCTAACTTTACGCCTGTAATCCCCGAAGTGGTAGGCAGAGGAATGCAGAACATTCCCACGTTTCACCGGTTACGTTTACGTCCCTCTATGGAATAGGTAGTGAGCCTATTGCAATGCATCGGGCACATATCCAAACTCTGAACCATTACTAGAATTTTAATTTAGATTTTCTAGAAAATTTTCTAGAAAATTTCTAAGTTAGAAAATCTCTTTTGTAGTGTTTGACCCGGTTTACAAATATTTTACAAAATCGAGTGTACAGTATCAATAAATAAAATTAAAATCGAATTGAGCTAAACTTTAATATTGTTTCGGATTAAGAGAAGTTATATAGCGTACATTGTAATAACGAACGGTTACAGAATACGCACCCGAGTCGAGTGCAGTTAGCTAAATAGTTAAGTTATCACTCGCTGCGCGGGCGCATGTGATGGCATCCAACAATTACACGCAAACAAGAACTACGTAAAAGAAGCCGCCATTAAATTAATTAATGATCTACTCGCTATGAAAATGCAATAACCTAAACGAGGTCGCTATTTCACCGTAAACATTGCAATACCTAAGCTTTATAGAAATTCGATTAGGTATAAATGGGTGGGTATTTATATTTATATTCATACATGAATGTAATGTAATCTCTTCGGGGATTACAGGCGTGAAGATAAAAAAAAATTGTTCCATTCATTTTTTTATTATCATAGAATATTATTTGCATACTGTAAATTTTCTCAATATAGCTAACATATAGGGTACCTCGAGTAATGTATAGGTCTTTTTAAAATCTTGAGTCAAGTTCATTATTTCAACGAATAATTAACCTGATGTTGCCCAATGGCAAACCCCGTAAGTGGCGTGGAAAGTTATTGGCATCGAAAAATAAATTATCATAAAAATATTATTACTACAGACTTTAAAATACAATAAAATTAATTGTATCTCTGTGAACGTAAATATCGGTAGTGCATAATAATATTGAAAGAGCCCTCAAATCACCTCGTGTAAATGTCCTATAAGGACAGAGTGCCTTCCTACAACGAAATGTTCTTACATTAAACATTTCTTAATATTCACTTTTGGTTTCCATATAAACAGTTGAATAAACAGAAGTTTCGCTTTCCATTTAATAAAAATATCATAGTAATCGAAGTCATCTATTTAGTATAAATTGTCATCGCTGTAGTGAATATTTCATGATTGGTTCGATAACAATTTCTTAATAATTGGTTAATCATAAATTCACTGCGATATTGGTCTGTACATCTGTATATGCAATTGTATTTCGACATCGATTGTATTGAAATAAAAGCTTGGTGAACTTACATTTGAATAGTTACAGATTCATTACGAATATTTTTGACAAGTCATCCATCATGCCTGTAATCTCCCAAGAAGTAGGCAGAGGAATGTAGTACCTACACTCCTACGTTTCATACCACGTATTTCAAAATATCAAATGTTATAATTTATATCGCATATGAAACATGTATTGCATAATCTTTCATTAGTTACAAACAATAATTCACAAACCGCCTTAAAGCTCATAGAAGTTCAAAATACCTTTACAGATGGTATGTGCGTCCTAATCTAAACTCAAAGACGTGTGGATTAAGCAATTATTTCGTTCAACAGTTTTCACGCCTCATCGGATATTAAACGTGCACATTCAAAGGAAATTTAGCTTAAAATATTTACAATTAAGAACTACAATCCTTTAATGTAACGGAGGATGCGTCGATGCAAAAAGTTGATGGAATGAAACTTGCCTTTACGGATTGTTTATTTTATTTACACTAGTGCCATCCAGTAGCAATGACTGTGTATACTGATCATCACCTGTATTGGTCAGTGGCGAAACTATAGTTGTATTTATCCAAGTGTACAATCCAATAACACCTTGCATACTCATAACAAACATACATATCAAAATAATTGACTTCTTTCCTTAATTCTAATTCATAAATCCTTTCAAAAATTGCTAAGACAGAAATGTAATCTTTAATATGCATATTTACACTGAAACACTAAGAGGTGGATTTCGTAACGCAATAATAAATTACAAGACAATATTATGGAATCATTCAATTGAAGCTTCCTAATGTAATTTGTATGTGTACGAGAAACCTTCATATTTAAACATCGTGAACATCACAAAGCAGTGCGAAGTATTATAAATATCTATTATCATTTATAACATCACGATATGTACCCTGGTTTTGAAGAATTTAACACTTATAAACATATTTTATGTTTTTATTACTTTAATAGTTTATGCACACTACCTTTATATTTAATTGGTGCTGAGATATTATTAAACCATTGTTTAACGCATAGTTAAGTAATGAAATCACGCGGACCGATATAGTTCTAGATAATCAATGCAGCGGTGTCAAAGCTACAACTTTTAAACGAAGTTTTGTATTATTTGCCGGTCGCGTATCAACTGCCATTTTTTACTAAAACCCATTTAATGTACTTACGGTGGTTTATTGAACTTATATTGTTAATTAAACAGATAAATTGTTTTAGGATATAGGTTAAAGGTTAAAGCTTGATTTGTTCTTTGACGATTTCAAGGTTTATCATGTTTTTAAGCCCAAGGTAAATCAAACTGGTAACAGCTTAAAATACTCCAAATATCTTTGTATGCTGTGTGAACAATTTTGCAATTATTAATACGTTGTTTATTAATGCATGAATAGATGAGAATGATATGGTACTTAATGTTATTAATATTTTAATATTACTGAGTTCAGTTTCATGTAGGTCAAAAAGATTTCAAAATACTATCATAAAGGAGAATTATAAGAATAAATTGCTTGGTATTATTTTTAAATCGTCACGCCAGGTCGTTTACGTGGCAGGCAGAAGGTCGAGGTCATCGAGGCGCAAATACCTCTAAATCCCTTCCCTTACGAACCTTATATGTCCTTTTTACATTTAACTCTCTCTTCATATTGTTCTCTTCATATAATATAAGTTTGTGAAAATAAATATACCACACAAAATCCATGATTAAAAAAGACACATCTCGCCTATAATCCCCGAAGAGGTAGGCAAAAGAATGTAGTACAATATCACATTTCACTAGTTACGTTTACATTCCATTATGGAATAGGTGGTGACACTATTGCCATACAAGGAGCACAAATACAAACTCCGAGGCCCTACTAGAGAATCTAAGTTAGAAAAATCTAGAAACCACAGTCATTTATAAGATTATAAAAAAATAACACAATATCAGTGAATAATAAAATATGCATAGATAACAATATTATTTTATTACGCGATACGAGACGCAGCGCTGTCAGCACGGCGGTACCTAATTTACATCGGCGTTTTTTTACAAGACACCAATACACGGTAAGTCCATTATACAGCGGAATGTAGAAACAGAGGCAGCGCTGGTCGATGATCGTATACAATTAAAACACACGGAATGTCAACTTGTAGTAAATATAGTAAGGTGTTTACAATGTTGCCAGGTCGTGTATCGCGAACACAGCTAGTATAGGCCTCAGCGCGGATGGCAGCGATCGGGAAATCGGTACTAGTACATTTGCTTAAACGGGAAATGGGTCCGGCTGATGTTAAGTCATCAATAATACATGGGATTATGTTTACAACGTGTTATGGTACTGAACTAACAATCCTCATATTCAAAAGTTTAGGGCCGTAGTATCAAAGCATTCATGCTGGTTTGTTGCTTTGTAGTAAGCTTTGAGCGTTCACAATGCTTCCATAATTGGATTTTGGCTGAACTTTTCTTTTCTTCTATAGGGTTCACCAAAACGTTTAAATAAAAGTTCGATTTTATTCTATTTTTAATATATCTATGCATATACTGAATGACTCGTTGGTCGTGTTAGTTGCAAGTGCGACTGCCGATTGGAAAGAAGGTCCTGGACTCAAATCCTGGCTCGAGCACTACTTACTGGATTTTTCTAATTTAGATTTACTAGTTGTGGCTCGGAGTTTGGAAATGTGCCCGATGCATGGCAACAGGCTCACCACCTGGATATATATGGATAAACTTATTATTTCATTTTACTAAATCAATGTCTACTTCGGGGCTGTTCTAATCCCGATCACTGTTTATGTGGCCTTTGCACTGACGACACAGAAATTCTCATGTAGCCTTATGGGTGTACGCGCGGTAAACAACTTCAACATTTCATATCTAAAATGTGGTATTACCTAAACGGTGTTCTAATATGGTGTCGTGATACATGAACATGAGTTCGTTCCCCGGTATTGCCAGTTTATTAAATTATACCGCGGCTCGGGATATTTATTAAACATCAATTCGGATGTTTGCAACTTTACGCGAACCAAGATACGGATTAGTGCCAGTGTTGCAAGATGATAAATCAGAGCCATATACGACTGTGTTATGGTTTTTTATCGCAATCGTATGAATGATAGCGAAGATTAAATTTAATGTTGCCGTTTTAAAGCCTAATGTAGCAATTTTGTTATGAACTGAATAAAAAAAGCGTAATTTTTATTTTCTTCCTATTTCGTGTGTTCTATCGCACTTGGAATTATTGAGTGGTATCGTCTATGGGATGGTCAAATCAATATGGACCATTGCGTCGCAATCGTAGAACAAAGACGGATCTGATATTTTCTAAATTTTCAGGAGTGCACTTTGAAGATTTGTTTTTACGTTAAATAAATAAACAAATCCATTGGTGTACAACACTGTATCTCCGTTGTATAATACAGAATTAGAAAAACGTGTTTGTTTCATAATAAAGTTAAGTAAGTTAAGTATTCTAAGTAAAAATACGTCAGAAAAGATGTTTCTGAAAAAAACATATCCGTATTTGTTCTATGAATGCGACGACTGTAATAACTGTGTTACGCTATAAAAACTGTTTTTTGATAAATTAATAATTGTAATTATATTACAAAACCTCATAAGCTATACGTTAACACTGGATAACATAATCAGTGATGCAAACAACTTTGAGAATCAACTTAACATCGAATAACAGAACTACACGAAAAAGTAAATTCATTCAAAGGATAATAATCATGTAACAAATGCGTGAGTGATTATACATAATAGGTATGAGGTGCGGGAAAAGATTTCTGGTCTTATACATATTACAATGGTTATAGATACGGCGAAGCCGTATACTACAAAATGATCCGTAGAATCAAGCAATGATAGACCGTGTCAATAGAAGACCGCTGATAGTATTATGTACGGGTTTCTCTGTGGGCACACGACCTGGCGTGAGCACGCGGGAATACAGTCAAATAAAACCGTAGCAAGCATCATATCGAAATACTTAAACCTTGTCCGAGACCTGGAAATTAGAAAATAATCGATAGTTCTTGGTAACCAGCTGCCATTCGTCATTGAAAAATGACGAAGTCTTCATACTCTTTCGTGGCAAATAAGTATCAACTAAGAAGGTTGCAACCATAAACAATGTAGACCCCTTAAATGGATTTAAGTATTTTTTGTCTATTTTTGTGAATCCAAAGGTACAAGCTGAGCGGTCTAGTTAGTGAATGGAGGTTTAAATGAAGAAGTGTTTAAAAATAAATAAATTGATAATTATGTTTATATCAAAATGAAATAAAAGCCAACGAAACATTCCTATAATCATCAAAGAGGTAGGTCTACGTGAAGAAAAACAGAAAATAGCAGAATAGGCAATAGCAAAAACAAACTAAGTAAGAGCTAAAACAAGAATCAAACAATACACACACTCTTAATTCAAAGTTTTTCTACAGCATTCAATTTTTCGTTTACAAAAATTATCAATTTAATAGAGGACGTAAACTCAAACGTGAAATCCAAAAATTTCTTTCCAAAATCCTTTTACATATAATACAAATGTTATTTTATAATTACATGAAACACCAAGGACGGTAATATGACATGGGTAATGGATGTCAATAGATACCTAATGTAATTGATGGAACAGATTTGACGAGATACGAAGCGGGTGGAATGTTGATGATAATCAAAGATGTACACGGGAACAGCAGATGTAATAATGACAGCAGATACACAATACGAAGATTGATTGAGAGTCAAAGGAGAAAGTCAAGACTCATCTATCCTGGCAAAATAAGTCCAGTTCTGTTACTGTTGAGCGTGTATGAAGGGAGTCATTAATATAGACGAAGTACGTAAGTCTTTAATGATACAATATTTGACGCTCGATTACCTACCCACTTTGTAAGGCACTTGGCATGGTTTGTTTGAATTTCTGAAGGCAATTGTTTGAATTTCTGTCTTCAAAGGTCTTGTTTAAAGTTAAATTACTTGAATTTCTATATCCAAACGTCTTGGCAAATCCGTACCTATAATTTGCTTATCACATATATACATATGTGTACATTTTGTGAATTCTCCGATACTGTTCCGTTCCATAGACATGAGTGGCCGTCGCGTGAGTGCTTAAGCAATTATATTCCTTACACGGCCACGTTGGAGCGAAACGGACGCGAACGAAAAGCAGAAAGCTCTGTGCCGACATCGCGTGTTAGATTGTATGATCTTAAGGCTTGTTCATTCACTACAATTTATTATATTCACGTCAAAATCACTTAGTTGGACGTTGGATTCGTAAGCATAAATATTTGGTTTTTGCGCTTACTGCTTGCTTCGTAACTGACTTGAGGTGATTGTTTAATGAATATAACTCCCTAAATATTTGATAATGGAATTAATGAGTATTTTTTATAGATATAGTTATTAGTTTGTAGATATAGTTTTTTGTTGATATAGATTGTATTGATTGTATTGTATATTCTTCATTTCTTGATATTCTTCATGTCATATTGGCTGCTGCTGATGTTAATGATAATGATTTATTTATCGCTTGTGTCACATTTTGTCTCTGAAGTTATTGTAACACATTATTACGATAGTTTAAAATAAGTTTAAGTTTTTGTTTGTTTCAATATTGTTTCAGGATGTAGTTTTTGTTAACATAATATTTCGTAATTATTTTCATGGTTTTACTAACTATAATGGTCTATATTTAATACCAAATAATTGATGGTTTCTTACAAACTATTTACTCAATACCTCCGCAATTCTGACACCAGAGTTCCTTATTCAAACAAACTCGCGACCGTTATAATTTCTAGTACAATATGAACCGCACCTTACGTAGTCATATCGAGCGACCTTATAGGGACTATCATAAATTCATCTATACTGCTTCTGATGAACGCGCAAACAGATCGGATTTATAGCCTGCGAGAGCTATAGGTGACTGTGCTGGGTACAGGTATTTTGCTAGAAATGAATTGATTCACTTTGACTGTATTAAAATGTAATAATTAGGGCTATTTTAAAAATCGATCGAGAATGTTCCATGCGATACTATGTCATGAGAGTATGACAAAACAGATGAACTAACTAAGGGTCAATTATCTTAACTAAATACGAGTAGATTGGATATTGTCTGATAGGAATCGTAGTTTTCGAAAACGGGTTACAAGGTAATGATACTGATGAATGTAAAAGAAGCATGTCAGGTTAGGTTAGTAGGGTCAGATATTTGGTGCTCTGTGTTCTCTGCCTAACCTGTCATGTTCCCCAAAATGTTCTAGGTCAACATCAACATCTACTTTTATAACGTCCCAAAGTGAAACAGGTCTCATACGATGTGAGAAAGGTTAAGGCCGTGGTCTATCACAATCCAATTAAGAGTTAAAGTCGTGCTGATTGCATAGCGATGCTTTATTTCAATAACAATGTTTAATTTATAAATTCACGATACGCTACGACTCGCTAAGACATAAAATGAACTAATTACTCCAAGTCACAAGTGAGATCTCGAAGTTTTTACCACTTGATTACCACTGCTTAGGGTAATAACACACAAGGATATTTTTTGATATGAATGTGGATTTAATTAGAAACACAAGTGCATGTTTAATCTAATTATTTGAAAGAGCTTTTTTTTATAGCCAACAATTTTGTTATATCTAAACAGTTGAACAAACATAATATGTATGTACACATACATATTATGGTAATACTATTTTCATTTAATTAGTATCGAAATAAAAAGCTGCCATGTTCTGTATCTTTCAATGTATTCAAGTTGATACTAAATCGATATGGTGATCTTTTTGTTACCTGGGATCCCAGTTAGCAGCAAGCCTTCGTCGGGATCGAACCCGTAACCGCATTCGGACTAATCTGGTTGCCTCGCCGCGCACACTCACAGCTATCGCACCTCCTTTCGATGACGACAACTGTCAAATACAAGTAAACATTGTAGAATACAAAATAATACTTTTACGTCTACGGGAATACAGCTTTGATTTATCTATATATTAATACGTGAAGCGTCGACCTTTTGCTCCCTTTTTACGAACGTTGGGCGAACGGAAGACTATGAAAGTTGGCGCACTATAAAGTTCAGATGGGGGATCGGTGCAGAAAGATAGTATTTTATGAAATAAAGAATTATAAATACTTTATTTTATCAAAAAACCACATCACGCACATCGACTTAATACATGCTTACTAAACACTACGTACACGCCAGTAGAGCTGGTGATAATAATATATCGATATAATTATTTAGAAATATCGATATTTATTACTAATATTATACTGGATGATATATATGTAGATAGTTTGATAATGAAATGATAGTTTGATAATAGATATCGAAGGTGGTTATTTTTTTTCCTAATTTTTAATCTGTTCACTTCAAAAACAACTCTTTTTATAGCTAATTATACAACTAATTTTTTTTTTTTTTTATGTTGCTTAGTATTGTCTCTTACGATAACCTTAGCATTCAATCTTAAAATTAAGTGAATTGTGGTCGAATTTCGACCAGTAGGCGGCCACTAGTTCTAAATTAATCTCCCAAAAATGCTTACATATGTATGAATACATGTATATGTATATGTATATGTACATATCTTCACGCCAGGTCCCTTGCGGGGCAGGCGGAGAGCACTTATGTAATTAATTTAGTAAATAACTTTAATATGAAAACAATATTTCATACGCACCACTGAACGATGGTTACAATTATTTAAACAATCAGTTTGAATATGAAGTACAATTGGTTGCAAACAAATGAATGACGACAAACAAGAAACTGCTATACAAAAGTATAAAGACTGATTAGGCCGATGTTGCCATTAATTTCTACAAGTAGAGCAAAATAATGGGGCAAATTGATTAAGTAAAATGTTTTTATGACAATTGAAACAGAAATTACTATAAAATAATTTGTCGGATACAATGTGTACAGTAATAATTTATTGGTAGATTTATTTTTGAAAAATCGTATTAATGATTAATTATTTTCATTTGAATAATTAATATTTTATTGTTCAACTCGTTCATTGCTCGGTGAACCTGAATTATGACCTGGTTCGTCGGTTTAATTTCTATTCGCGACAAAATACTTATGGGACGAAATTTCAATGTTTATTCGTTAATGTAAAGATTTTGCAAAACTGAAAGAATCTATTCTTTGAGTTTTCAGTGAAACTTAAATATGAAATTTTGTATATTTTGTTTTGTGTTTTTGATATAGAATTAACAGTAGAAATAACTACATATTCATACCTATACTTAATTATAAGGTAGATGATTCATTTGGGCCTAGGAAGTTATATATTCTTCCATACATAGGATTACAAGGCAATATTTACAAAATGTCCAGTGTAATCTATGAAGAGATAAACAGAGGGCTGTAGAACACTCCTACGTTTCATCAGTTAGGTACGTTTGCGTTCCTCCACGGAATAGGGGGTGAAGCTGATATCTAGACCCTGAACTATTACTAGAAATTTTAGTTAAAAAAATCCCGTGATTTGAACCCAATACCTCTCGACCGGCACTAGCACGCACCACCACTTGACCAGTGAGGCACTTTGTCTCTTGTAAATAAAATTATTTGAATAACCATAAATAAGGTAACCAGGTCTGTAAGGATAGAGATATTTGGCACTCCGTGCTCTCTGCCTACTCCGCGAGGGACCCGGCGTGAAGATATGTATGTATAAATTGTTTAATAATACACCAATTAGCGGACAGTATTATATTGCATCCCTTGGATTTAAAAAATTTGAGCTAGGGTGTTGGAAATTGAGCAATATGTATGTAAATTGAAAGCAAAGAACCCGGAAAAGACGAAAAATGCCCGGGCGAAGAGAAGCCTCGAGACCCGTCAGCTCCTTTACCAAACAATGATAAGGTTCCGAGTAGCGCAGGAATTCCTTTGTGTTCCATTGTTCTTGTATATTGCAAGTGTCTACATTCCGTCAGCGATAACAATGACATAAAGTCTAAATAACAATAACATTAGAGTTTAATTAATAATGGTACCAAGGTGTATTATTATTAAAATATAATTAAGATAAATTGATAAAGCAAATATAATAGTATTCGGACAATTAAAATGGCTTATATTTCAATTTTTATACCTCCGCATAGTGTACAAGGAGAAATTTTAAACTCAATACATTTAAAAAAAAAACCTTATGGCTATCTAGTTACTGTAAATAGAAGCTGTGAATTGTACCAAGATATTATTAATACAATATATTTTATCTTATATAGTAGTCGAAACAGATTAACATGTAGCTGATGTTTAATTTATTTCAATTACTCAATCTTAAAACTACATATGTAATCTCTCTGTTCTTTGAACGCTCAGTGCTGTCTTGGATTCTTAGTCTGTGTCTGTATGCGTTGTATTTGTAAATGAATGAAAGTAAATATTGTTAGAATTTAGAAGATCTTTGTGAGTGAAATATCACTGTATTGTTTTAGCATTAACATAATTGCTTTCAAACGCATCAATTAAACGAAATAAATAATAATGAAATCTAGTAGGCATCGCATGTCGAAAGATACATCCGAGACGTTGATACATGGGTACTTCATTAATGAGATTAGGGTTGCAAACGCGAGTGTCAATATAGAGATCCTGGGTTCAAACCCGGCTCGGATACTTTGAGGTTCTAGCTTGGCTCGGAGTCTGAATATGTGTGCCCGGCGTATAGCAATAGACTCACCACTGGTGAAACGTGGATGTGTACAGCCTACACCCTCTGTCTACCTTTTCGAAGACAACAGGCGTGATGTTTCGTTTATATATCAATGTCATGAAGTAGCGCAGAAAGCATGGTTTACCTGTAACACATATTTTTCTAGTTTTGATGTGTTTATTGACAGCGTCGCCATTTGTTCACCATTGTATTCTCTCAAGAGACTCAGCTGTCCTGCAACAAACGGAATCTTTGTAAGCTTCTTTACGTTAATGTAAATAAATAGTTTATGACATGTAACTGTCATTGGATTGTTTGTTAGATATTCAAAAGAAGAACAAAACATCTACCAAAATGTAAGTCCTTGCAATCACTATTTACTACATAAAATGTAATATTTTGTTTGTTTTGCATTCTATGCAATTTATATAAAAATATATAGCTGATCGTTTAGAATCTTTTCTGTAATAGTCTTGAGTATCTAAATTCCTTAAAAAAATATGTATGTCCTGAGATACATATTCCTTACCTTCCACATTTTCTGTTTTGCCGTGATACAGAGCCCAATGGATGTTTCTAGAACACGGGCTCACAGTGAGATGCACCGTCGTCTGTGATATTGATGAAGTGTTCAGTTCTAGACTGAAAAGATATTACTAATTTTATTATGTATGTCTTATCTAGGGTTTTTAACTCTTTTTATATTTGCACTGTTGGAATACGGATCTCCTCTCAGAACGAGAAAGTTGAGGTCATGATGTGCCCTGGTGGCCAAGTGCAGATTGGTAGGCTTTAGGCGCTTATGGAAAGGTTTATTTTAATTTTTAACAAATGAAGGTTTCCTTGTCGTTTTTTCCTTCAGCATTATAACAAGTGACATTTAATTTTAAAACGCATATTTTGTAAAAAGGTGAACCAGTTAAACAACAACTGACTAATAATAATCACTATAGATTTCTAGTATATCTATAAATATACGTCTAATATTAATTATTATCTTTAAACTTTTTTAAAATATTAATTACAAAAGCGTTATATTCAATTAATTTGAATAAACTTATCGATACATATTAGAATATTTATTTTGCGTCTTTCAAATACGTTAGTAATAAACTTTCGGATCGGATTCAAATCAACATTATTAAGTGTACATCAACTCGTAAGTAATTAGCAGTGTTTTAATGCGCAATTGTCGTGGAAGTTATTTTAACATTGTCATTGCTAACTGTATCCATTCCAGAACTGGGTGTCAGGTGACTCCATTCTGGAACATTCGTGGATGTTGTTCGCACTTGGAATATTTCTTACTAGTAACATGACAAGGGCGGATCTGGGCATACCGGCGTGCGTGACTGGGCCGCCCCACGTACCGAACGCAGCTTACTAGAAATTGATGTGGCCAAAAAAGAGAAAAATAATATAGATTGTCTTTGTATTATTTATTATATAGGCTCACTATAGTGGGACGTAAACATAACTGGTGAAACGTGGGAGTGTTCTGCATTCCTCTGCCTACCTCTAAGGGAATTACAGGCGTGAAGTTACCTGTATTTTTTTGCTTTGATAAAATTTGCCTAAATTTTGAATATTGTTTTATTTGTTTGTATTTTAAACTTAATTTGACATGGATATAAATATAATTATAGATTATTAAAACGGCTAGACTCCGTATGTTTTTTCGGGATAGCCCGACTAGTTTCGGACCTATACGAGGTCCATCCTCATGAGCTCCCGCCGATTGCAGCGAGGTCGCGGCGGAGACTGGGTCTGAG
>DWEJ01001177.1:0-13706 GCA_018245835.1 Mysoria sejanus stolli
CGTAACCGGTGAAACGTGGGAATGTTGTGCATTCCTCTGCCTACCTCTTCGGGGATTACAGGCGTGAAGTTACGTTGGTCGAGTGGTTTTTAACACTGATCTAGAAGTCCTGGGTTCATTGCCCGGATAGAAATAAGAATTATTGGGTTTTTACAAATTCGAAATTCTCTATAGTAACAAAGTTTTACTCTATGCCCGCTGTATGACAATGGTCTCATCTCACGACAGCACGTATAACTCGATTCATGGATCGTGGATCGTTTTTACGGATATACAAGCGTAATGCTACGATTTTTTATATATATAGAAAGATATCAATATATAGCACGACTACTTAAGCAAATCTATGCGCTAATGAGTACCGGTAAGCGTTAGCAGTTTTATTAGTGGGAATATATTCAGAAAATTGGAACGATAAAATTGTGAAAGCGATAGACTTAAATTATTACAATAATCCATACCCCTTTGGTCCTATTCAAGATTATAAAAACGAATTACTGAACTGAATGGTGTAATTACAATCAGGCGTCCGGTCTAGTTGATATTTTAGTACCTATCAAGAAACCTATAAATGTCGTGAACAAACGCGAAAGAATATACCACCAATGGTCTTGTACAATGGACATTACTTAACTTCACTTTACCGTTTACGACCCGCAACCATGTCAGGGCTCCAGTTTCTATAACCGCTTTACGTATTAGAACATCCGATTTATAAATATGAAGAATGTATGTACTTAAATTGACAAGTAAACGAATCCTTCGAACAACTGTTCATTAAATACAAATAATACAAATACAATTAGCAGTAATCGTAAATCGTACATATTTTAATCTAAGCAACTATATTCTTATATTTAATTGAACATATCACTCTTTTACCTTCTATATGTATAAATTCTTACGAATGAAACAAGTAGAGATTGTAATCAAAATAAATGCTCCGGAATGTGGGTGTCGGAGTCTCTACATTTTTTACAGTTCCCCGAAAAGGCTTTCGGCTTGTATACGACTGGATCACGAGGTCAAGCCACAGGGGGAGCGGACGCCGCAGTGTTTTACGGTTATGAACACATCTCCATGTGTTATAAAATTTATAAAGCTCTTCTTTCACGTACATCCAGCATTCCTAAAGACACAGTGGCAGGACACCAAAAATAGATCAACAAATTACAGTTATTCTATTTAGACTAACTGGGTAAGAGAGAAATCGTAAAAGCCACTAGGCAAGTGGTAGAACAAACAAACGTAAAGATCGTAAGAATCGTAATAAAATCTGTCATAGCTTAAGTGCAAGGAGAGAATTCTTACGAGTGAACTTACGATCGGCCGTAGCACTTCGCCTCAGCTGTTTATGGCGAGACCCGGTTCAAACATTTCCATTAGAGCAGAACGTACGCGGAACAGGTCAATTATAATACCGCACTCATTATTTTTAACTGCGTTATTGACATAGCTGTGTTAAACATTACGCATGCATGTATCGAGCATAACATTACGAACGCATGTCTACGGCGTGAGATGACGTAGCTGCAATACATGGTACCCGGGACCTTCGCGAAACAATAAACCTCGGTTTTATATGCTGTGTGGATGCTTAAGGTAAAAAGAATCCCGTCGTAAATAACCGCTTTTACGATATTCCACGACTTCATTAGGTCTCACGTATGATATAGCTTGCGAGAGTTATGACGCGACGCATGAGTTTATTACGTACGAACGCTCATCTTTATGCTCCGAATAGTAATAAATGTAATTAAATAGAACTTATACTTTCCCCGAAACTGCCTGTTCCCATATTCGTATGCCAATTTCAAGTACATTTGCAATTTTCGCAATAAATTAATTGTATTAGTATTGTATACAAGAGTCCGCGTAACTCGACGTTAATTGATGACTGCGGACCATACCGCTAACGGATACAGAAATTGCTGGACCAAAAGTTAGCTAATAATTAATAGTTAGTTAATTAACTGATCAATAATATTACTGAAACGGATCAACTGAAACGATCACTGAAAGTGAAAAAACGAGTGCAACTACACGTGTTTGTTAAATTTATAAAATACCACAAACGCAACTTCTACTGATGAATACCAGAAAAAAGGTTCACTTTCAACTTATCACATTTTCTTTCATAAGCTTATGTAGAGAATTTTGAGTCAAAAAAACATAGGGAGTTTAAGCTTTAGGGAGTTATAGACAGACTACGTTGTGTCAGATAGGGCACGCGGCCCCTCACTAATGTATTCAAGCAATTTCGCCGACGTCGTTCAGTCCCCGACGTCTAAAACCCTAAATAAATTTGTTCCCTCCGTTCTCTCCGTTTTTGCCGACTGCGCTACTTCAAAATTTTTTTGTTAGATTAATATTACGGGTTTTAAGTTTTTAAAACAATACACAACCGTTTGCTAAATATGCGTATTAAGTTTAAGTTTCACTTTTTATAACACAAACGAAAATATCGCGAGGAAACCGGCTATTAGAAGTTCCGTAAGAAAATATCTCTACACCGTGTGAAGTTTGCCAACCCGTCTTTGGTAAGCATAGCAAGAATATGACCTTATTGTTATAATTTTGAGAGTAGGACCCGTGTTCCAACAGTGGGACAATAAAAGCCAATCACAAAAAGCTACATTTTTTTTTCTATGTAAAAAATATTTATTTAATTGAAACTTTTTTCTGTCTTATAGAAACATATTTAAACAATAATATCTGAAATTTTCAAAAAAAAAATTAAACTCCTCCATTGTGACGTGTGACGTCATTTCCGGAGACCCTTCCCAAAAAAAGGTGCGTCCGCGTTGTCAGCATCACTCCTGACAGGATCATCTAAAATGAAAAAACAAAAATAAGTGTTTTAGTTAAGACCATAAACTCGTGCTTGAACGAAGGAAAGAAAAAAAAGTAAAAATTGGAATTTTGGCAGACATTTTTCCAAAAAAATTAAAATTTCGGTCAAATTTGCTTGACATTTTGTTTTTTTTTTACAATAGTTGTAACTGAAAAAACAATCCTTCGTCTAAGCACGAGAAAATTGTATCTCGAACACCTGTGTAAAATTTCAGCAAGATCGGTTGGGTAGTTTTCGAGAACATTTGACAACCGACTTTGAACACACGGTTCCGAGAAAAACGCGTTTAAAGGTTTGAGTAACAATAAAAGTGGAAAAAAAATGTTTTTTGTAACTTACATTACATTAGTGAAGCGTCGATTCCTGGGCCATAAAGTAAAGATCCTGCAGCAGTTGCAATGTCCAGGGCATCCTTTTGCTCCTGTCGATAACGGATTCTGGCTCCGCGAGTGTCGCTCGCAGATTTTGTTTTCGGCTGCGCACACACGGTTTTCATCCGAAATTCCGGTATATTCGTGGGAGTTTCGGCCTAATTTTAAAGCCTTACCGTGCATAATCAAATAATAAAGCTGATGTTCCTTCTTTGAAGATACAAGCAGCGACCAATGCCGCAATATTAACAATCTTTGAACCAGCAGGAAGGACTTTTGCAGTAATTTTCCAGATCAACTGGTTGAAGCCCTCGTTGTTATTTTGTGTGAAACCAGCAACACACCGTTCGAGAAGCTCATCCTTACTGAGATCATTATATATTGGTTTCATAGCAGTCATAACTTCATCTGGTAATGGAGTATACTCATGTTTAAATGATGAAAGAGTATTTGTAGATGATGCTCGTTGCTAAGCGCACCAAAAGTGTGGACCTTTTTGGGCAGTTATCGTGCTGAGGTTTTGTATCTGTACACCTTCTAAAGGCTGTATCTCCGAAACTATTATTCGGATGTTGTAGAAATTAATAAGCCCAAAAATCGATTTTTTGAAACCACGAAACCCATGTAACCCCTTAAAAGACATACAACAGGTAAACATGGACTCGATGTAAAGAACCCCCTTCTATCTATCACCAATGTCGATATCGAGGGGGACATTTAGCGTCAATCGTACCCGGGGCTATTTGCAGGGCTCTATATGTAAAAAAATAGAACGTTACTCGGGGTAACGGATCCCAAACGAACTGTAAAGTTTAATCAACGGCGGGGGCGGTCGGTGCTCGGACGAGCGACCGCTAATGCGAATGGATAACGAGCGTTTCCGTGTTTCGGAGTACTTACACGTCACGTGCGTGGCCGCGTCCTCCGGTTGTAATTGTCGTCCGACCGATATGGCCGACCTTCGGGGAGATTTGAAAACTTGCCAAACAACTTCTCATTACTTCTCTATTACTGTCCATAAACACATATCAATGTTTTATTATCATCATCGTCATCATATCATGGTCAACAAAGTGCACAATAAACGAATTTCAATATTTTCAGCCCGTTCACATCCGCTACTGGATGGAGGTCAGTACAACTAACATTTGTCAAATTCTTCATTGGTTAAAACTTGAAGTTTCATAACAGGCTCCATTTTACTAATCATTCTGGTGGATCGCGTACCAAGCGTCGAAATTAAACGTAGGACCAAGGACGAAGAACCGACGTCTCTTTCGGAGAAATGGAGTTCAGTGGAGTAAAGCACTACTTGAATGGTGGCTGAGGCATGGATGGATATCAATGTGCAGAACACTAGCCAGCATTACATAAAGCAGAAACTAGAAAGCATTACATATGAGCAGCACAAGAGCAGAAGAAGTGATTGAACAAAAGGATGGCCTATTGTGGAGATCGTCCGGCTGTCAAACAAGGGTTCAGAGTAATGTTGAACAATTTAACCGCCATTCTAGAATGTTCGTCAGTTTTAATGACTATAAATAAAATATTCGAACTTCTTTCGTGTTTGAATTTCTATATTTAGCGATTAATTGCAATGTATTGTGAATAATATATGAAAAAATTTATCTATTACTGTGAAAATATTTCGGTTTATTTAGAAGTTGCGACACTTTTTAGACATCAATCGGGTTTTACTAAAACAACAAATTGTCCAACATTTTTCAACACCTTGTTCAAATCAAACCGAAATATTATTTTATTATAAGATACTAGAAGAAACGCGGCTGATCTATTAGTATAGTGATATTATGCACTCAATGCTCTTTGTCTGCCCCGTGAATAAATGTATGTATTACAAGATACGTACGTCCATTCAAGCACTTAATTACACGTTAACATTGAAAATATTCAAATGGCAATAATGGCATCAAGGAATAAAGGATTGATCATCGCTGTGAGCATCTGTTGAACAGTGTGACTTCGTCGAGAGAATGTGTAAACGCGAAACAGCTGGCTGTGTGGTCAGTGACGTTGCTTGCAAAACGTCTAACTAAATCATTAAATTTAATGTCATAAAATTAACAGTTGCAGCGCGAGCTGAACACCGAGTGTAAGTGGCCATGTTTTGTTTCCCGACATCGCGAGAAACAACGACATCAAATCATGTCATTATTTTTTTATTATTTAATTAACCCTCTTGAGTCAAAGCACACCAATTTGACCATAAGCCGAAGACAGAAAATGACCATTTGAGTCCGGTTCGCGGATTTGCGTCTGACGTTCGATCTCGGGAGTACATTTTATGGCGACAGTGAATCGATGCTCTTACGAACACGGGCTCAGAGCGCTGTCACAATGATTCATCCCGACGGGCGCGACCACCGCACCGTGTCAATAAACAGCGGGACATACAATCGTTTGGGGACACTGCGAAAGCAACCCACCAGGACAAAGAGTACACAAATATGAGGCAATGACTAATGCGTTATGTACCTCTGCAGGTCAGCTAAAATACGCCCACTACAGTTCATAGGAAATTATATCAACGTGTACGACAGTATATGCAGGAGTGAGGATCCAATTAAAGCAGAAAATAATAATATTATTTATTGTGCACCAATAAAAAGTTTACGAACAAGAAATACACAATACACATAGCGACCATATCGCTAACTAGCGTTCTCTTCAAGACAACCTTTTACAACATAGTTACATATAAGATCAAATGGTTCAACTTAATATTACTTTTTACCGCTTGGTTCGCGTCACAAGAACTATCAAACCACTGCCAATGGGGTAGTCCAATGTCAATACAGCTGTTTCCGCTTTACAAGCTTTTCCGCCATTTTGCAACTTTATCGCTCGCATAATAATAAGATAAACAAAAAAAAAATAATTAATTAATTGTTATTGCTTGTTTTCTTTTCTTACGGATAAAATAATACAATCACTTGTAAGCTGACTTGAAATAACTCACACACCTACGACAATTTGGTTCTAAAATAAGGCAGAGCTTGCGCTATGGCAACCAGTCGTTCAAACGTCAGACGTAACTGGATAGATAATAATATGTAAGAACATACTTACACGGACATTTTAATATCAAAATACAGAATAAGCATTCATAAGAGGCAGAACCAACCACAAATATCGTCTCGGCTCTCCAGTTCGCGTCAACAAACCTTAGAAACGTTATTATTAATATACACAATGTAAGAAAAGTATAATATATAAAATAATACAAAATGGAGAATTGAATAAAATAGGTACTCTCTAACTAGTCTTTAGAATGCGAGTAAGGGTTAGTTACGAGGGTGGACTATGAGAGGGAAATTGTGTACAACATCGCAAATCCCGTTTACAACAAGGTCTAAGAAACATTCAAAGAGCGCGCGATTAAAAAAATTTAATCACTTTTATATCACTCTCTGTACGTTAAATAAACTTAACAGAAATTCTTAATAAAATCGTCGGTTCAAGGCGCAATGGAAACAATACGAATATTTTTTTTTTTAAACTCTCATATAATTATCTCAATCTATTGCAACGGATAGCGCAAAATCAGCGAATAAAACCCATGATTCAAGGGTTTCGTTCGCTATATGTAATATGGGCGTAGCAACAGCATTTTTGCGATTGCAGTTTTGCGATGAGGTAATTTATGACAAAAAGGACGTGTAAAATTTAAGTCAAGGTGTAGCTGCGCCCGACGGCTACCGTCGCCCGCGGTGCTGAATTCTAATTCGTCATTCGATATTCGAATCCGTATCGAAACCTTTCGACCGCGCGTCGCGTGCCGGGACTTGACCTATTGACTTTCAATTTATGTACTTGCGCCTACAACGATTTGTGAACGCGGCATTCGAATCGCCCTGATTTCTTTAATTACATTTTTCATAGATTCTTTAATAAATTTATTTGCTTAGCGCACAAATACCGTAGATGCCGCTGAGTATATGAAATATTTTAGATTTAATATAGCATGACTTATTCCCGCCTTTCTGGATATACATATTTCAGTAAGAATGGAAATATTGATGTGTTCTGAAACGATTTAGACGCTACTACATAGAACGCTTACATAGAAGAACTTTAATGGTATTTGACATTAGCGAAAATACAAAAATGTATTGTGGCATTTTCACACGAAATACTGCACTACAAATAAATTTTGTACTTCAATAACACAAAAAGTAAACATATTTTAACCGTGATAACTAACTACGCTAAAATGGTACGATGTAATTGTAATGCAAATACAAATTCATAACAAAGCAGCTAACGAGCAAAATGGAGGAGGCGGCCGGTAGGCGAGGGATCGCTAATTATTATCGCCAACTATGTACAAGTTGTGCTTAGTTTTACAACAATTTACGCGTGACGTGGCGAGGTTAAATCGGGCCGCGCGGCCCACGCTGCCGGCTAATTAGGAAACGCACGCGCAAGGGCGATGCAAGGCGCACGATGCGCCGCGCCGCTCACCGCGACCGCGGACAAAGGCGCAACGCCACCGAACACAAAAGCTCCCGGCCGCGTCAACAAAAGAAACGTCCACCGCGAACACAATGGACAAGGAAATACAAGAGATAGCACGTTGTTTGGAAACAAAGGCGAGTTGTCGTGAATTTCGATACGAAGCTCGGTCAAGGCGCCGAGTGTCAAGGATTACTTTGTGTTTGCAGTCGCGCTAAACGCATTAGATACAAGTAGGCTTGTACCTAACACACGAGTCAATAAAACATCCACTTCAAATCTACCATATTATTTTCCTCGCATCCACAATGAACGTTGAAACGCGATCGTCAAACGTACAAAGGGATTTCAAATTTAAAATATTGGTTTCTGAACGGCTACGGAGGAGGCGTTGCTGGAAATGCCAGCGCGGGTTAAAACGCCTAAAGAACCCTAATAATGGAATATTTCTCCGACAAAAGCTGTGGCGTAGTAAATCGGAATTGCTTAGTTCAATGATCGATGGTCCGTACTTTCGAGCTGCCAATTTCCAGCCTTTGTCTTTCAGACGTTGCGGCAAAAACTTTCGTACGATCCACAGCACTTTTCATATCCGCGCTGTAGTTTTGCGAGCGCCGTCGACGGCAAGTGGCCACCTTTTACGAGTTTATGATGGCTAAGTATTCCGTAGTGTGGTAATAATAGGTGAGGCCCGAGTGTGAGGCTCGTCGTGTTCCAGTTGAGTCGAGTGGCCGCCAGTGTCGAGTACCATCCAAACAATCTCCCCGCAGCTAGAACGACACCCGCACAGCTGTCTCGCCGTCCATTGATCTAGATTCTAAGCGTGATATGAGACCTAATTTTTTCGTCTACCGTGTAACTAACCAAACTTTTCGATGCAATTCTTTGTGACCTTTGTCAAAGTATTCGCAGATGTGTTTTATACAATGACATTGAAATATAATAAGTATTCCTTTAATTCAATACCTCATGATAAATAAACAATTATTTTCCTCATTCGTGTTTCGCAACAACGCATGATTCCTTTACATTTCCATTATACTAACATATACACGGAATTAGTGTTGAGTATAACGTGATTGTTTTATTATATGAACACAACACACGCTACACAACGTAAATTGGAATAATGTTAAGTTTGTCGTTAAAATTTGGTACCACCAAATTTTAACGACGAATTTAACGAGAATTTAACGGGAACGAATCCTTTGTTGGATTTGACCGGAAACTAACGCTACGCTACGAACTACGCTGGGTCACCGTCAATGAGATTCGCTGTTTGTTAATAGAATTCTCGCGTTGTATAAAATATGGCATTTTATAGTCGCCGTACGTGCGCCCGAGCACCCAAAGGTCAATGCTAATAACACGAAGGGCATCACACCCACACACATTCACACACATCCGCACATACATATTACATACATATGTCGCAAATAATTCCGTTTCATACGAAGTAGTATAGCCATTCTTAAGCCCCGTACGCACTATCCGTCTTGCCCCTGTCACGGTAATGGGATGCATGTTTGAAACGGTGAAAATAGTTCCAATTTAAACGAAAAGGGTCATGAATTTCGCTGAACGACAAAGCTGAACGCGTTTCTTCTGTTTCGGGAATCTAACGGAGAACAGAGTGTGATACGGCGCATGCGTACGGACCATTATTTACGTAGGGCGGCAATAAACAAGTGGGAATGCATTTTATTAAGCGGAAGCGCTTATTTCTATTTCGGTTTTACACGTCGCTTTCGATCGGAAAGCTAGCGAACATGCGTCGCGGATATAAAAAATAACTGTCGAAACATTCAAAATGATACGTTGTCTTGTTTATAACAATCGTGACATAGGTACCAATGTATGAAAAGCAAAAAAATTAATCACTGTTAACAAACGCAAGTAACGTAAATGAGTAATCTAAAAGCAAACTCTCAACCGTTTCTACAAATCGAACTCCACAAATGAGACAGACGCGAGCGTCAGCGAATCCACACCACGAAATCGAACCCGCACCAAAACAATCATCTTTGTATACGTATAGCTGTCAGTGGGCCGCGTCACACAGAAGGCGCACTGTGTTATTGCACTCATATTTGGCATCAAAACTGTCGAGTTCATATTAAATGCGATCATGACGATCGCTTCCGCCGCTTTTGCCGATGAACAAAGAAAACGCGAGAGGAACGTAAATGGAAGCGCACGTGTGAAACGCTTCCTGGCTCTTAATCATTCTGCATTTATGTGTATCTGGCCAGATTCCTTTGCCGTCTCATTTTAGCGTTAAGGTATTTTATCTCTCAACAACGCTTTTAACATTAAATTTAGCGTAACATAACATCACGCTAGTATTCCCCGGAGAGATGGGCAGAGGACTGTAATACTCGTCACCAGTTATGTTACACGTTCCAAGTAATTGCGGAATGGCATACATATCCCGTTTAATGTAATGTTAGCATTTTGGCAGCTATAAATATTAATTGCATTGCATATTAAAATTAATGCAAGTAGATGATAATAAAAGGAATATTCGCAGCTGGTATTTTACCTTAATTTTGTACACATATAACAACACATTATATTAATTTAAATAACCACACAGTTTATTATTCATGAAGTATATGTATTTGAAATCATTTCAGTAAGTTCCGGAAATGGTCATCGCTATATTATTATTTTTATTACATCATCACGATAGGTCCCTAGAGGTAGGCAAAAAGCGACGACAGCCAATTATCTCTAAACCTTATGGAGCCTTTCATTCATCATTTTCGTCATATATTATATCGCAAGAATTTCTTACAAATGTAAATATACATTATTTTGACTTAAGTAAAAATAAACGTAATGGATACGTTTACATAAAAATCAGCGATGTTTATGATGTATTCTCTTAAGATATTGCGTGTAACTTCGCTTATTAGCCTTGTTTATCATAAAGGCGTACGAGACAGGGAGACGTAACTCGTTCGAATGACAATTTGGCATTTCAATAAAATTTGAAATTCTTGTATCACAAGAGCCAACTGACGGAAAAACTTTTTAGAAGAACAACTTCCATGAAGAGACATTGAAATATAATAAACAAAGTTACACTTGAAAACAGTTAAATACACATGAAAAAAAAAAAGAAAATCGGTTTTGGTTACAGAAAAGTCACTCATCAAATAATAAATTGCGCTCTAAATAAATTAAATAAAAATTTTATTACACTGAAGCTCTTCAATATGTGTTTGCCGTGTAACCATATGCAGTTTTACCACATGCACAATAATTGTCAGAACAAAACGCAGCAAGTAATACTTGATAAATAAAAGTAACGTAGTATTGTAATGCATTCTAAAAAATAATATTACACTATCAAGTTTAGAATACTTAACTTTCAAGTACCATTAGCAAGCTGTGTCTGACGGGTTTCTAGTTTTCGACGATGCACTGAATATTGGCTCATTCTCGCGCGCCCTTCTATGACCTTGCACCGATATGCCAATTGGAAAAGCGAAATAAGCTAAGAAAATATACTTTTGTCTCGTTTTTGGAAATGTTTATTATTTTGTAATCCTTAGTTTATTATGTTAATTCTTTCACAAGCATCACAAGTTCAATTATCACGGTAAGTAACGCACGGTGCGAACAATGCGAATTGTGAGCGTGGCGTGGAACGCAAATCGAACGTTTATATCAATAGAGCCGGAGGCGTGGCTGTAACACACAAACACGACGCTAATCGAGCGCGCGGACACCACCGGTTGAGCGGTAGTAGATAATGTTACTATGTTTCAATCTACGTACATAATACAATCAAACAATCAATCATATATTATGAATACGGAAATAGTCAACGGATGTGTAGTATTCCGATCCAGATTGGGTCAGCGTGGCAAATTATAGCTTCAAACTTTTTCTTCCCATGAGACGCTGTCCAACAGTACGGTAAAATAATGATGTAATAAACGAATCTATCTTTAAGAATAATAAATTAGATCTACAGAAATACATATATAATTACAAAAGCAATGAGCACGTGTTCTGAAAAGATATTCACCGTTAATAGTTCGTAGGCTTTCCAAATGGAGAGTAATGGAGACATCATTCGGTATTAATGACATCCACCGATCGCCGCCAGAAGATTGCTCACTACCAGTCCCTTATACATATATCTTCACGCCAGCTCCATCATGGGGTAGGTAGTTCAATACTATACATACAATGAAAAAAGTACAGTACGTTTCTCTTTTTATATCACTTATGTTTGCGACAGGATGTTTAGTCAGCGTTATTTTACTCTACAATACAAACAATACATTGCCTATGTATTTATTATTCACCAATACATGTATAAACGGAAGATCACAATGCAAATTCAGCGCCACTTGGTATTTGAGTCCGGACAACCTAACTTGCAAAGCATTGTTAACCCTTATCATATCACACGACGTTCAAACCACATAACAGCCTTGGAGAATTACACTGGATACAAATATTGGACGACATATTATATATTGACGTTTAAAATGACAAAATAACGTCATTAATTAAAAGTGTAGACTTCAAATACAGAAATGATTTTTAAGTGCAATCAACAAGGTTTATAAATATACTAACAAGCTTTAATAGAGTAAATTATATTATTACAATAAAAAATTGTATTATTAGAGATCTTACAATCAAAAGTGAACGATTGTCGTATAGAAACAGCATAAAACTATCGTTATTCTCTATAGAACTCTAATAAGTTATGAGCATAAACGCTGACTCTATAATTTTACAAATAAAACAAGAACAATAAGAACAGTCATGATTAAACACGTTAGACACAAACGAGACGTCGATCGTTTTAAACGAAAAGCATCTCACTCGACGGCTGGACAAGTGTTAACAGATTTGACGTAAATACTATTAGTTGATTGTTGGACGGACGTAACCAACGGAATTCACCCGGATTTCAATGCACAAAATCGACGAGCAACAGGTTAACAGGATTTCCTTATATAACAAAATCACACGCACGTACACTCATACAAACGCAGTGTGTTAATAGTTAATAGTATTAGATTATTCGATCCGCGAATTTTCTGATTTGACCAACCAATACCTTGTTTATTTATCCCTATGTAAGGCCTTAAACAAAGAAGTGTAAGGGGGTACCCTACTTAGTGCCTAACATCATTCTCTTCCAATCTACCGTGGGTGAGCACCAAAATAATCAGCGTCATTAAAGTCCAAAAACACAATTCAGAGAGAGTATAAGAATAATTGCTAATTCTTCACAGGGTCCCTACTGAAAATTACTTAACTATCGAATTGGCTACACGTAAAAAATTTAAACGCAGACGCATACTGTGCAACGCGTCGATAAAACGTGTCGAAGAGCAATGACGACGTGACGTGAAGTGAGGCCACGTGAAAAATAGCCGCATTAACGTCACGGCATCGGGCGGCGTCAATCGACACCGTTAAATTGCACCGGCGCCGTGTCAACTTCAATATTGCCGAATTCTCATACTTTTAGATTGAATATTTTATAACGCGAGAAGGAAATATTCCTCTGGGTACGATCCGATGAACTGCGAAATGTGAACCAGGACGTAAATATTACAATAACTTTATACATTCTTGAACCAAAAGTTACTTTATTCTTAGCCGGTAAATTAAAAAAGGGATTGTACGAAAAGCGTACTCATCAAAGATTCCTGTATTCAATTTAAATTTTTAGGAAATTGCGTAGTTACAAGAAAATTCGATAACTTTTCGTTGTTCATGCTTGGCTACTGAAATACCTAAAAGCGCTCCAAGGCCGAATATTTTCAGCACGAGAGAACAAAGACAGTTTCGGACCGCTAACGAAGGGCGAAAATCTCGGGCGGTCTTCAATTTGATCATTTGCCCTTGGCGTAGTGTCGACGACATTAACGTTTCGCCTGTAGGTACATTCACCTATATCGTAATTCATACAGACATACGGATAAATAAATATATGATTCCCACTTTGAAATATATATCTAAAAATA